>JAZGLO010001455.1:867500-1019305 GCA_036873155.1 Biomphalaria sudanica
CGTCCTTAATGTCTTTAGTCAGGCATGACATTACTGGAGCCGTCCTTGATGTCTTTAGTCAAGCATGACATTGCTGGAGCCGTCCTTAATGTCTTTAGTCAGGCATGACATTACTGGAGCCGTCCTTGATGTCTTTAGTCAGGCATGACATTACTGGAGCCGTCCTTGATGTCTTTAGTCAGGCATGACATTACTGGAGCCGTCCTTAATGTCTTTAGTCAGGCATGACATTGCTGGAGCCGTCCTTAATGTCTTTAGTCAGGCATGACATTACTGGAGCCGTCCTTGATGTCTTTAGTCAGGCATGACATTGCTGGAGCCGTGCTTGATGCCTTTAGTCAGGCATGACATTACTGGAGCCGTCCTTGTTGTCTTTAGTCAAGCATATTACTGGAGCCGTCCTTGATGTCTTTAGTCAGGCATGACATTGCTGGAGCCGTCCTTAATGTCTTTAGTCAGGCATGACATTGCTGGAGCCGTCCTTAATGTCTTTAGTCAGGCATGACATTACTGGAGCCGTTCTTGATGTCTTTAGTCAGGCATGACATTGCTGGAGCCGTGCTTGATGCCTTTTGTCAGGCATGACATTGCTGGAGCCGTGCTTGATGCCTTTAGTCAGGCATGGCATTGCTGGAGCCGTCCTTGTTGTCTTTAGTCAAGCATATTACTGGAGCCGTCCTTGATGTCTTTAGTCAGGCATGACATTACTGGAGCCGTCCTTGATGTCTTTAGTCAGGCATGACATTACTGGAGCCGTCCTTAATGTCTTTAGTCAGGCATGACATTGCTGGAGCCGTGCTTGATGTCTTTAGTCAGGCATGGCATTACTGGAGCCGTCCTTGATGTCTTTAGTCAGGCATGACATTGCTGGAGCCGTGCTTGATGCCTTTAGTCAGGCATGGCATTGCTGGAGCCGTCCTTGTTGTCTTTAGTCAAGCATATTACTGGAGCCGTCCTTGATGTCTTTAGTCAGGCATGACATTACTGGAGCCGTCCATGATGTCTTTAGTCAGGCATGACATTACTGGAGCCGTCCTTGTTGTCTTTAGTCAAGCATATTACTGGAGCCGTCCTTGATGTCTTTAGTCAGGCATGACATTGCTGGAGCCGTGCTTGATGCCTTTAGTCAGGCATGACATTACTGGAGCCGTCCTTGTTGTCTTTAGTCAGGCATGACATTACTGGAGCCGTTCTTGATGTCTTTAGTCAGGCATGACATTACTGGAGCCGTCCTTGATGTCTTTAGTCAGGCATGACATTACTGGAGCCGTCCTTGATGTCTTTAGTCAGGCATGACATTACTGGAGCCGTCCTTAATGTCTTTAGTCAGGCATGACATTGCTGGAGCCGTGCTTGATGCCTTTAGTCAGGCATGGCATTGCTGGAGCCGTCCTTGATGACTTTAGTCAGGCATGACATTGCTGGAGCCGTCATTGATGCCTTTAGTCAGGCATGACATTGCTGGAGCCGTCCTTGATGTCTTTAGTCAGGCATGACATTGCTGTTATCTTCCAATTTCATTACAATGTAAAATGCTAACTATCGAGGAATCTACATTCTAGTTACTATCTGCGAGAAAATGTTTGGTTATGAATAAATTGAAGTGGTTGAATTGTTAAACGTTTTACGGAGGGTTGACGGAATTTTTTATTTGACGTGACCTCAAAAGTGTCGGTCAAAGGGAGTTAATCGTAATATTTAATGAGATGGCATTATTTACAATGAAAACAATGATATCATAAACAATTATTGAATCTATTATTATTTTAAGTATTATTATGTCAGAAACGAACGAGTATTCATTCTCTGGCGCTGCCAGGTTCGAGTTTCGTTAAAGAGAAACAAAATTCATCTAAGTCCATTTAACAGTTTCCACTGAGGAATTTTCTGGTTTATTATTATTATTATTATTATTATTATTATTATTATTATTATTATTATTGAATTTAAAAAAAATA
Organism: Biomphalaria sudanica; assembly: GCA_036873155.1. Taxonomy (NCBI): domain Eukaryota; kingdom Metazoa; phylum Mollusca; class Gastropoda; family Planorbidae; genus Biomphalaria; species Biomphalaria sudanica. The sequence continues at coordinate 869,459 of JAZGLO010001455.1, forward strand.
ATATAATAAGGTTTGTCTTTGAGTCCGAAGATTAGTGAGGAATTCAGTATTTCCCGTGGAAACGCAGCCCCAGCTGTGACCTACTTATTTTGCAACCTTAGGGCAAGCATAACCACTGTCTGCCTGTGATCGATTTAGATTTTCTTTTCGCCGTCTGCGTCTGTCCACGGCAGCGGATATTCTGTTGGTCTCAAATGTGCATCCCGCGGCCTTTGTGAGCGACCTACAGCTGTCTCGTTCTGAGGCCGCATGCAACCAGGTGCTCTCTTCGATGTCAGCAAGTTCGCGCCTAAGCTGGTCTTTAAAGCGTTTTCGTGGAGCCCCTCTGTTACGTCGACCACCTTTTAGTTCACCAAAAAAGACTGCTTTTGGCATACGTTCGTCCCCCATACGGGATACGTGCCCTGCCCAGTGTAACTGGCGGACCATAAGAATTCCCTCTATACTGTCCATACCGGCGTTCGCAACGACATCGCTGTTTGTAGTGCGGTCTTGCCACCGTATTTCCATGATGGAGCGCAAGCATCTTTGGTGAATGAACTCGAGTAGTCTTAGTTGCTTTCTGTATAGTGTCCATGTCTCTGATCCATATAGAAGGGTTGAGAGAACCACTGCTTGGTAGACATTGATTTTTGTAGGAAAGCGGAGCGATTTATTCCACCAGACTCTTGGCTGAAGGTGTCCAAAAGCACTACTGGCCCTGTCCACACGGTTATCAACTTCCCTTGAAAGCGATGCGTCATTTGATACTATGTTTCCTAAATATCTAAAGTGGTCTACCACGTCCAGGGGGCTGTCCATTTACGGTAATATTTGGGTCTGAGTAGGTTTTATTGTTAGTCTTCTGGAACATGACTTCCGATTGCACGAAGGTATCTCAAGTTTCGTTCGGACGGCAATGTGTTCAATCTTCGACATCTACTATCCCATACAAAAACAAAAGAAATGGTCATAACAGAGCTTCTCTATGCCGATGATTGCACCCTGCTAGCTCACAATGAACATGATCTCCAGAACGCGGTCAACGAATTTGCATACGCTGCCGCCTCTTTCGGTTTATCTATTATAATATAGATATTATGTCAATAATCAAGTAAGGTTTTGCACCGTACTGTCCTATAATACCAACACAACATATCAGCACGTATTTGGCCTCTACACAACAAACGAACAACACTGGACCACTGCTGACTCTAGTGTAGATACAATCCCATCACTAGCTCCCTGTAGAAACGCAAGAAAGACAAATTGAAAGGTTTAATCTAATACACTATGCCAGCAATACAACTGAAAAATGCGGTAATGCCTTATGTCCTTATGCCTCACCCTAACCAGGGGTACACAGACAAACCTCAACCTAACCAGGGGTACACAGACAAACCTCACAGAAACGTGATATCAGCATAATAACAGAAAAAAACTCCATCAGCTCAAAGACAATGCAACAAAGAAGGTGCGTTCAAAAATTGTTCAGGTAACAAGAATTGGTGCTTAAAAATATAACCTACACACTGACAAATAATAATAACAATAATAACAAGAAGAAGAAGATTCTCGTTGCCTGTCAGAGGGCTGTACTGCTGCAGATCTGCCACATCACCAGAAAATTCTTCAGTGGACACTGATAAAGGGACTACATTGAATTTTGTTTCTCTTTAGCGAAACTCGACCCTGGCAGAATGAGAATGAATACTTGTTCGTTTTTAACACAATAATAATACTATTTCAAAAAATTAATTAATAACGATCTTTTAAACATCGAGGCACTGTGATAAAATTAAAAAATTTATTAATAACGATCTTTTAAACATCGAGGCACTGTGATAAAATTAAAAAATTAATTAATAACGATCTTTTAAACATCGAGGCACTGTGATAAAATAAAAAAATTAATTAATAACGATCTTTTAAACATCGAGGCACTGTGATAAAATTTAAAAAAATATGAGAAACACTATCTGTATTTTTTTCCCGGTCTTTGATATTTAAACTCCTAGGGCGGAAGGACAGTTTATAGTTTATAGTTCTTATGTTCGAGCCGTTGGAATAATTAATAATTTCTAACATAAGCTAACTGTCTTATATGATCTAATTTTACAAAATTATACTTTTTTTTTCAGTAGTTCAAAAAGTTTTTACATCGTCAAAAACAAAGAAACCAAATTTCATGGTCTCTCACGACAAGTAACATTCTATCTCAGAAATTGTTCATAGTTCATTAGGTTGTCCTATTTTCCGCTTCAGACATCATGGTTATTGTTCTTTGTTGTAGACACAAGTACGAACACATGTATTATACATGTCCTCACATGACAAACGATGAACCAGGGATTCTTCCGAAGGCAGCCGTCTCCAGTTTTCATGGAAACCTGGAAGCCAAAGAAATCCCGGGGAATACAATGCTAACTATTTTTGTTGGTGCGTTTACTAGTTAACAGATCAGCGTGAATCTTTATTGTTGTGTTACGTATCTAGGCATTGTTTTTTTTCTTCTTTGACCTGTTGCGGTCGAGAGACGGGGAGGTTGTCTGCCCCTTGTGTAATAAGTTTTTTTTTTATTCGTCAAGCCACACCGACAGTGACCGGTCCTTGACCTGTGTGTGTACCTCTGGTTGAAAGGAGGGTGTTTTCTTTTCTTCTGTCTCTTTGAAGAACGTTCTAGATCTGGGTGTTGATGACTTTCTGTTCTAGAATATACGAGATATCGATGCGCGGTAGATTATATAAGACCGCTCGCGTAACGTTGACAGACAGACATACGGAGACAGCCGTGAGACAGAATAGCGGAGACATTGCGCGACCCGTGCGTGGTATACCACTTGATCGTGTAAGTTAAGATTTTGTTTTTTTTTTTTACAAGGCCTTGCTTGCTTGTATTTGTAATTACATTTTCAAACTCTTGTATTGTAATATTTTTACATGTCATTTTTGTAAAAGGGTTTTGGTCAACACATCAATTCTGTATTAGTGTATTAGTAAATGTTTATTTTTACTTTCTTGTAACTTTATATTTGATTAAACATTAAGTTGATAGTTTACCTTCCGATTTCTTGTGTCATTTTTTTTTTGTTATTCATTGTAAGTCTTTGATTAAATTCAGACTTAAGATAAGTGACACAACTCCTTTTCTATTGTCACGTTCCCCTAGGCAAGCCATTTTAAAAATTAGAATTCAATTCGTAATACGTGACAAAAGAAGTTTGAGGGCTTTCGTCCCGGATATTTTTCTGAACCTATTTTCGTCTTACTTGAGTAATTTTGTAAAGGCGAAGTTGACTTTAACAAAATTTTTTTTTTTGTTCAAAGAGTCGGAAGTAAAGTATCAATAGTATTGACCAAACTCTCTTAAGGTTTTTTTTGTTGTACTGATTTTGTACTGTATATTTACATTGTATACATATTTTTGCTTGTAATAGTTGCTAGTTAGTCATGGATATTCAGGTTTTTCTTGCAAATCCCTCTGTGGAAGAGCTTGATACTTTTACTAGGAAGGAACTGGTCCTTATTTCTAAACATTTAGGGTTAAAAATAAAATCAAATGCCCTTAAACAAGAAATCAGAGATAACATTGTAATCCATTATGTAGACGAGGAAGTGTTTTCTGAAGACCTTTTAGAAACCCTTAGACCCGATGAGGGTAAATCAGATTTAGAACTTCAGATAAAATTAAAACAAATGGAAATAGAAGCCCAGAAGGAAATGGCTAGAGAGCAGAGAGAAATTAAACAAAAAGAATTAGAGCTTGCAGCGGCTAGAGAGCAGAGAGAAATTAAACAAAAAGAATTAGAGCTTGCAGCTAGAGAGCAGAGAGAAATTAAACAAAAAGAATTAGAGCTTGCAGCGGCTAGAGAGCAGAAAGAAATGGAAATGAAATTACAAATAGAGTTAAAGAAATTAGAGTTAGCTGCTAATGTAAGACCAGATTCTTCCCCTGCCAGTCATACTGCTGAAGCAACAAAATTTTTGAAAATAATTCCACGCTTTAATGAAGCCACAATTGACAATTATTTTCCACAATTTGAACTTGCTGTGAAAAATTTTAATGTACCTGAAACTTTGTGGCCCACTTTGCTGCAAACAGTTTTGACTGGTAGAGCTGCAGAGGTATTTTGTTCTTTGACCATTGAACAACAAAAAGATTATAATGTTGTTAAGGCCTTAATTCTTAAGGCATATGAACTTGTTCCGGAAGCTTACCGAAAGCAGTTCAGGGATTGTCGCAAATCGGATGGCCAAACCCATGTAGAATTCCTGCGGGAAAAGGAGCGACGCTTTGAGAAATGGCTCACTTCCAGGGAAATCGGCACCGACTTTGCCAAATTCAAGAACCTAATGCTGATGGAAGAGTTCAAGAGTTGTGTGCGGCTGGACGTCCGTACGCATATAGCTGATCGTGGCGAGGAAGATGTGCACAAGGCTGCAGTGTTGGCAGACGATTATATAATATCACATCAATTTGCCAAGTATACGACGGATGTCAAGCCAAAACAAGTCAAACAGCCTGAGTCCATTGCTAGCAACTCCATCAAGAACAGCAGTACAAATGACAGAAAACTTACTACAAGTAAAGCTACTTGTTCCTACTGCAAACGAGAAGGCCATAAAGTTGACGATTGTTGGAAACTGAGGAAGAGAAACGAAAAAGCTCCTTCAAAAGTCAGCGCTTGCACAGTACAGTGGTCGTCGAGGTTTACTCCCTCATCATCAAGTCATATCAAGAATACCTCGACACCACCTGTTTCAAATGTATTGACTGTACAAGACTCTCCGAAAATGTCTCCACGGTGTTCAAATGACTCAACAGCGAGTTCTTCAAATTCATCTTTACGATGTTCCAATGACTCAAACAAGAGTTTTTCAAATACATCAAGCCGATGTTCCAATGACTCAAACAAGAGTTTTTCAAATACATCAAGCCGATGTTCCAATGACTCAAATAAGAGTTTACCTAATACATCACCCCGATGTTCCAATGACTCTAACCAGAGTTCCAATAATACATCACCCCGATGTTCCAATGACTCTATCCAGAGTTCCCATAATACATCACCCCGATGTTCCAATGACTCTATCCAGAGTTCCCATAATACATCATTCCGATGTTCCCATGACTCTATCAAGAGTTCCCATAAGACATCACCCCGATGTTCTAATGACTCCATCAAGAGTTCTCCAAATACATCCAAAAGATGTTCTACTGACTCAAGAAAGAGTTTCTCCACTGCGTCTCCTAGAGATGTCAATGACTCCAGCGAGAGTTCGACCCAAGTCCAGTCTGCATCAACCAAAATTGATGTTTTATTAGAGGATTTTAAGCCTTTCATTTCGGAAGGATTCGTATCACTACCCGGTGATTCTACAAGTCTACGACCTATCACCATTTTGAGAGACACAGGTGCCTCACAATCGCTACTTTTAGAGGGTATCTTGCCCTTGTCAATATCATCATCGACTGGGAAGAGCATCCTGTTACGAGGCGTAGAGCTTGGATGTATAGATGTGCCTCTACATCTAATCGACATAAAGTCAAATCTCATTACTGGACCGGTTGTTGTAGGTGTCCGACCAACATTACCATTGGAAGGCATCTCGTTGCTGTTAGGCAATGACTTAGCAGGTGGAAAGGTGATAGCCGAACCCATCGTCACTCAAACACCCGACTTATCTGCCACACCCGAGGAAGACCTAGAGTTATATCCAGCGTGTGCAGTAACAAGGGCAATGAGGTTGAAAGCATCTCAAGAAGAAAACGTCATCAAAGCCAACAGTAACCAAGATGATGTGGACTTGAGCACCACATTCTTTGCTTCTCTTGAAGAAGAACCAACGCCAAATTCTGAAAAGCCGGCATCAACTCGAAAACAGTTGATTGAGGACCAAAAGAAGGATCCAGAGCTCGCCAAACTCCGAGAAACCGCAATGACACCACAAGAGGCAGAGCTAGCATCAACGTGCTACTACATCCAAGATGATATGCTCTTCAGGAAATGGAAACCTCCAGACGCATCCAACGAAGAAGAATGGAGAATATGCCATCAAATCGTGTTACCAGAAAGATACCGAGCGTACATCATGAATCTGGCTCATGACACACCAATGTCAGGTCATCTCGGCATCCACAAGACATACCACAAGATTATGTCACACTTCTTCTGGCCACGTTTGAAGAAAGATGTCATCCAGTACTGCCGATCCTGTCATGCCTGTCAGATGGTTGGCAAGCCAAATCAAAAGATCCCTGTTGCTCCTCTGAAGCCGATTCCAGCCTTTGAAGAACCTTTCAGCAGAGTACTTATTGACTGTGTTGGTCCTCTCCCAAGGACAAAAGCTGGCAACCAATACCTGTTGACCATTATGTGTGCTTCAACTCGTTTTCCTGAGGCTATTCCTCTAAGGAACATAAAAGCATCAAACATTGTGAAGGCCTTAATCAAGTTCTTTACTCTGTTTGGTCTACCAAAGTCCATCCAATCGGACCAAGGAACGAATTTCACGGCCAATCTTTTCAAGCAAGTCATGACTCAGTTGGGCATCAAACACTGCATGTCAAGTGCGTATCATGCCGAGTCGCAAGGCGCTCTTGAGCGATTCCATCAGACTCTCAAGAACATGATCCGAACCTATTGCTTTGAGCACGAAAAAGACTGGGACGAAGGAATCCACATGCTACTGTTTGCAACCCGTGAATCCGTCCAGGAATCGTTGGGATTCAGCCCTTTTGACTTAGTCTTTGGCCATTCGGTGCGCGGTCCCTTGAAATGTATAAAAGAGACTTTGTTGTCACCAACAGCCACTGAAGGACTTTTAGACTATGTAATTAAGTTTAAAACTAGACTTTTTGATGCTTGTGTTCTGGCCAAAAATAACTTACAAAACACCCAATCCAGCATGAAACGCTGGTATGATAGAAAGGCCCGTGTTAGAGAATTTTCTCCCGGGGATAAGGTGCTTGTATTTTTGCCCATACCAGGTCAACCCTTGCAAGCCAGATACTTTGGTCCCTATGAAATTGAGACCAAAATTAGTGACCTCAATTATACAATCAAAACCCCTGACCGTAGGAAAAAGACTCAGTTATGTCATATAAACATGCTGAAGCCTTATGTATCTCGGCCAGATCACTCAGAGAAGAGTAATTGTGTTTTAAATACAGTCAAAAGTTGTTCAAATAGCCATGTTTCTCCTATTGATGATGATATTGTAAAGGAGAAATTTGGACAATACAAAATACCTAATTCTTTTGTATTACAGAATTTGGATGTAAAACTGTCTCATCTGTCTTCGACAGAAAGGCCAGTTATCATGAAACTCATTAATGAATTTAATGACATTTTTTCTGATGTACCAAAACAGACTAATGTTATAATGCATGATGTAGATGTTGGCGAGGCTACTCCAGTCAAGCAGCATCCTTACAGGGTCAACCCTGAAAAACTTGCCATACTTAGGTCAGAAATCAAGTATATGCTTGAAAATGACCTCATTGAACCAAGTTCCAGTAGTTGGAGCTCCCCATGTGTCTTGATACCTAAACAGGACAAGACTTATCGTTTTTGTACAGACTACCGTAAGGTAAATGCTGTCACAAAGACCGATTCGTTTCCTATCCCTAGGATAGACGATCTTATAGATCGTATTGGTGACGCTAAGTACATCACCAAAATAGACCTACTTTCAGGTTATTGGCAGGTTCCCCTGACTGATAGGGCAAAGGAAATCTCCGCCTTTGTCACCCCTGATGGTTTGTACCAATACAAAGTGATGCCATTTGGCATGAAGAATGCTCCTGCCACTTTCCAGAGAATGATAAATGCCCTGCTTGCTGACATGGAGAATTGCCACGCATACATAGACGATGTAGTAATTTTTAGCCAAGATTTTTCTAGCCATTGTAAACAACTGCATTGTCTTTTTACTAAACTGTTACATGCAAAAATTACTGTAAACCTGAGTAAGAGTGATTTTTGCCAGGCTTCCATCCAATACTTAGGCCATATTGTAGGACAAGGCCAGGTGAAACCTGTAATGGCCAAAGTAGAAGCTATCCAAGCTTTCCCTATCCCTGCTGATCGGAAACAACTCCGAAGATTTTTGGGAATGTCTGGATATTATAGAAAATTTTGCGAAAATTTTTCTGTCATTGCCAGTCCTTTAACAAACCTCCTGAGAAAGAACGTCCGATTTACTTGGACGGATGAATGTCAGAAAGCCTTTAACCAGATCAAGCAGATATTATCTAGCTCTCCCATTTTGATGGCTCCTGACTTCGGAAAACCTTTTAGGTTAGCTATTGACGCCAGTGACACAGGTGTTGGGTCAGTCCTTTACCAAGAAGATAATTTCCAAGTAGAGCATCCTATTTGTTTCTTTTCCAAGAAATTTAATAGACATCAAAGAAATTATTCTACTGTGGAAAAAGAATGTCTTGGGTTGATTCTTTCTATACAACACTTTGACTTTTATATCAGTGGGTCCCGATGGCCACTGGTTGTATTTACTGACCACAATCCCCTTACATTTATCCACAAAATGTCTGGCAAGAATCAACGACTTCTCAGGTGGAGTTTATTTTTACAAGAGTACAACCTAGATCTTAAACACATAAAAGGCAGCGAAAATGTTATCGCCGATGCCTTATCTAGATTGTAAAAAGTATTTTGATGTATATATTTTTTTTATATATATCATGATAAATACATTCTGTAATGTAAATTTTTTTTTTGTAGTTCTAAAAAGATTTCCATTTCGTGGAAATGTAAACTTTTTATTTTTAGGAGGGAGGTGTTACGTATCTAGGCATTGTTTTTTTTTCTTCTTTGACCTGTTGCGGTCGAGAGACGGGGAGGTTGTCTGCCCCTTGTGTAATAAGTTTTTTTTTTATTCGTCAAGCCACACCGACAGTGACCGGTCCTTGACCTGTGTGTGTACCTCTGGTTGAAAGGAGGGTGTTTTCTTTTCTTCTGTCTCTTTGAAGAACGTTCTAGATCTGGGTGTTGATGACTTTCTGTTCTAGAATATACGAGATATCGATGCGCGGTAGATTATATAAGACCGCTCGCGTAACGTTGACAGACAGACATACGGAGACAGCCGTGAGACAGAATAGCGGAGACATTGCGCGACCCGTGCGTGGTATACCACTTGATCGTGTAAGTTAAGATTTTGTTTTTTTTTTTTACAAGGCCTTGCTTGCTTGTATTTGTAATTACATTTTCAAACTCTTGTATTGTAATATTTTTACATGTCATTTTTGTAAAAGGGTTTTGGTCAACACATCAATTCTGTATTAGTGTATTGAGTAAATGTTTATTTTTACTTTCTTGTAACTTTATATTTGATTAAACATTAAGTTGATAGTTTACCTTCCGATTTCTTGTGTCATTTTTTTTTTTGTTATTCATTGTAAGTCTTTGATTAAATTCAGACTTAAGATAAGTGACACAACTCCTTTTCTATTGTCACGTTCCCCTAGGCAAGCCATTTTAAAAATTAGAATTCAATTCGTAATACGTGACAGTTGTAATGTTGTTATTTCCAGCTCTATATACGTAAAACTGGTCTGGTCAATGCAAACCAATGCTCCTCATCACTCAGTCATCACGTTGCGGATGAGGCGTGTGTTCGGCGCCATTAAATACAGGTCCAAAAGAACATAAATGTGACCGTTTTTCCACATCACCATCGGAGAAACCATCACAAGTTGGCAGAGATGCACCGGCTTCCAGATGTCTGGCAATAATTTTTTCCGCAATGAAAACAGCTAATCTGCATCAATTGACACCGAGCGGTCCTGGAGTTGTGCTAGAATCACCACAGACTGAGATGATAAACTACAGCATTGAAGTGAGCTCTAGTGGAATTAAGTGGGCTAGACATAATCTACTTTGATTAGGCTTTATAGTATAATTTTTATACATCATAAATGTTTGCTTCCCTATGTTGCCATAATGACAAATGACGTCATAGTCCAGTTTTAAAGAATAGAAGAGGTGGCATTCTTCCTACATATTTATAGGTTATGTCCTTCTCTTGTCTTTGGCTCTAATTATCATTGTGAGACTACGTAAGTAACAATTATCACTTGTATATATTGCCTGTTGTAATTTAATTTAATTAAAGAGAATATTTTACTCTCGAATAACAGCAAACGAGGTAATTATTTTAGAGCAACAACAGCCAATTACTGTGTACATATTGACGGTAAACAGATCATTTGCAGCGATTTGATTAGATAGAGACTTCTAACTGAACGCACTTCACGAGTTTTAACTGCCTCCAGCTAATCTAGCAGACGAAGCTTATTTTCTTATGTTCATATGTAAGACTGTATAACTAATATAAAGTGTGTTTGTATGTGCTTCTGTGTGTGTTCGCAATTAGTCCCGGTAATCGCAGGTTGTTGGAAATCAATTAAACACTATTAGCTAAAGCTCGCATAATTTTATTAAGTAATAATTATTACAAATACCACCATCATGTTATTCCTAAAAGGGGGTGAACAGAAGATCTATTTTAATCGGACTTTTCTTTCAGAAGAGTTACAGTAAAAATACTGTCGCTATGAATGATACATACTATAACTCCTTGTTGCTATCTGCAGAGCACTTTGCGTCTATGTGTAACAACAGGACGGACATTGACAACCTAGAACATGAATTAATATCTAAAAGTGAAAAAGAGAAATGGGTCATTGCCAACTATGTCGTCATTTGCACAGGGCTTGGTTTATTCTCACTCGTCGTAAATTTTGCCAATTTGTGTGTTTTTGCGGTGCAAGGTCTTAAGAATTCTATTAACATAAGTCTTTTCTGTATAGCGATGTCTGATATGGTACGAGTCATATCAGTCGAGTGGATGGCTGTGTGCTGGAATCTTTCCACCAACCCTCTTAATGTCCCAGTCATGTTTAACGAGCTGTTATATCTGAGTGCGGGTTGGCCTGCGGGTTGCGCCCACAACATCTCCATGCTCATCACGGCTTACATTACGGTGGAGAGATACCTCTGCACGGTGCTGCCCCTCAAGATCAAGAAAATCATCACCCCGAGAAGAACCGTGGCGGTCATTGTAAGCATCTACGTTGTTTGTGTTGCATACGTAGTCCCGGAGTACGCCTACGTTTACTACGACTGGAACTTCTACCCTGCTCTGAACAGAACGATGCTGGGGCTGGCTTTCAGGAGCGAGTTCCTGGATCTGAAAGGTCTTTCATTTTTGATTCACGCCATCCTGGTAGTATCAGGACTTTTCAGTGTTAGCCTTTTCAGCGTTCTGCTTGTGGCCCAGTTGAAGAGGCAAACAAGTTGGAGAAAGATGCACACCAGAAGTGAAATTCAGACAGAGTCCTTGACGGCTCGTGACCGGAAGTCTTCAGTCCTCATAGCTGTGCTGGCGGTTGTCATGGCGCTAGTTGACGTTCCATTGGTTACCTTGTCGTTGGTGCAATCATTTGTGAAAGACTTTAGTGCCTACGGGAGACAATCCAATCTTTTCCATGTCGCTTGGTCTTTTGTGTTTATCGGCGTGGTGTTTCAACCCAGCATGAACTTTGTCGTCTGCTACAAAATGAGTTCTAAATATAGACAAACTCTCGGAAACATTTGTTCTTGTTTTTACCATTCACCAAAAGTAAACACTTAATGAAAAGGTTTACACAATTAAAGACAAAGTAGGCATGCTTGCTTAATAGTCCACAAATTCTAACGATTTAGTTCACTGGTTGAAGTTGTATACATGTTATAGTGGGTGTTGGGTTACCAGACAAACGATCTTTAATTTTAAAAAAAAAACCGACCTTCTAATAGCTGAAAACTTTAAAGTTTTAATACACACTACCAGGTACCCGGGCCTAGGTTGTATGTTTTGTTTCCGGAGTTCATTTCAGACACATTCGTGTGTAGTGGGAATTCCATTTTTTAGAAAGTTAAGGCCAAAATTAATTTTACGAGAATGAAACGTCTTAAAACCAATATAACAGTCGTCCTCGAGTTTTGGCAATGTGGCCAATGAGTTAAGAATTTTTATTTTCTCATTTATTTAGATATGGCTTGAAATTTTAAAGAGAATCGTTAGAGCCATCGTAGAAATATAATGTAATATATATGTTATGCTTGCCCTGGATGTGGCAAGATATGTAGATCACAGCTTGGATTGCGTTGTCACGAGAAATATTGCACTCCTCATTAATCTTCGGACTCTAAGACAAGCCATATTATTATAAATATATATATATATACATACAAAAATTGCTCGCTTAAGAATATAGGAAGTGAGAATGTTATGAAAACACTTTTTATTTCTAGAAGAGAAACACATTTTAAAATATTTTTGATGTAAACACAAGTTTATACTTCATTGAAAGGTATCACTCCTGGTTTTAATTAAAGTGTGACAGTATTGCGAACAAACTTAGAAATCGTGGTATCATTGCTAGATTATTTACAAGATTTGTATACTTTTTAAAATATCAAAATTTGTGGTTATTTTAAGAAGATCCTTTAAATTTACTACCATTATGTGTTAGTTTTGAAGAAGAGATTAAACAGACCTTTACGCATACATTATAAGGTATAATTCTATGTCATCTCCTATTAGAACAATCCTGACTGTTTGTTCTTGTGTTTGCAAGCACTAGTTTATAACTAACAGTAAATGTTTACTTAAGACGTGTTATTATATTTCATACATTTAAAAAAAAAATTAATCATAGCCTCTAACACAGACAGTTCTACCCAGACTCGTTACTGCTTTCAATACCGAATAAAACTTGACTCTGGTGCGCATTTCCATGCTTTGTTTTGACCTTACTCTAGAATTAAAGATCTGTTGACTACAATTTTACACCCGCTAAAGTTTAAAAAAGAAAACTAAACCGAATATCGATTATCAATATTCAAGGTATCTCTCCACACGTCTGTAGACGTCTTTGTCAAAGAATAACATTAGATATAGGAACGAAGTCTTTTAAAATTCCTATACCATTTCATATTCAATACTTTCTACACAGACCAACAAGATGGAAAGAAGACATCAAAATATGACTGACATAGTCACCTCGCAAATCGTTATTGCGCAAACATTGGTGAAACCAAACCAAATGGAGAGCATTGTTCTTATACACCGTATAGTCTTGTGTAGTATCGCAGGTACTTTTGGTATAGTGTCTAACATCATCAACATCTGCGTCTTTGTCAAGCAAGGTTTCAACTCGTCAATTAATATCAGCTTCTTCGCTATGGCCATCACGGATATTTTCCGAATCGTGGCGGTGAATTGGATGAACTTGTGTTCATCACCAGACATGCAAAAGTTCGATGTGCCTGTTGTCTTTTCTGAATTAATGTACTTAACTACTGGCTGGCCCATAGGATGCGCCAATAGAATCACCATGTTCATCACTGCGTTCATCACCGCTGAAAGATGCCTCTGCATTATGGTCCCTCTCAAAGTCAGAAAAATCGTTACGCCTCTTAGAAGTTTGGTGATTTTGATCATTATTGTCGTTTTGAATGGCTTGGGCCTTGTCCCGGAATACATGGCAGCCTACCTTGACTGGAAAATGTATCCATCTATTAACAGGACACGAATCGGTATAAAGTTTAGAAGTAACAGCGCAGAGAATGAAGGAATCGCTTTCACCATTCACGCTGTTCTAATGAGTGCCGCTCTCTTGTGTCTTTTCATCTTCACTGCTGTACTTGTGGTGAAACTGAATCAAAAGACACAATGGCGGCTGGAAAGTACGAGAGATGACAGACAGCGCGAGACGTTCAAGACTAAAGATCGTAAGACTGTCAAAATGGTGATCCTTGTGGCTGCCGTCATGGTCGTTTGCTACACTCCGGCTGTCATGCTGTCCGTCGTCTCGGCTTCATGCCCAGAGTTCAACGTTACTGGCCCACTAGCTTCACTGTTTCATGGCGTCTGGACTGTGGTCTTTGTACTGGGTACAGTCAACGCCAGCGTCAACATATTTATCTATTACTTTATGAGCACCAAATATAAAGAAGATTTAAAACAGTTTCTGCAGTGGCGATATAAGACATTATGAGACAATGCATAGATCCCAATGTTATTTTGTTTTGGGTTTGAAGAATGATTGATTGCCTGGTTTTAGATTTAGGTTTGAAGAAAGATTGATTGCCTTGTTTTAGATTTAGGTTTGAAGAAAGATTGATTGCCTGGTTTTAGATTTAGGTTTGAAGAATGATTGATTGCCTGGTTTTAGATTTAGGTTTGAAGAAAAATTGATTGCCTGGTTTTAGATTTAGGTTTGAAGAAAAATTGATTGCCTGGTTTTAGATTTAGGTTTGAAGAAAGATTGATTGATTGGTTTTAGATTTAGGTTTGAAAAAAGATTGATTGCCTGGCTTTAGATTTAGGTTTGTAGAAAGATTGATTTCCTGGTTTTAGATTTTGGTTTAAAGAAAGATTGATTGCCTGGTTTTAGATTTAGATTTTAGAAAGATTGAGTGCCTTGTTTTAGATTTAGGTTTCAAGATCTGTTAAACTTGTTATCTCTACTTAGATAGGGGGCCAATAGTTGACAATTTGAGAGTTTGCAAACTCTGCTGGGTGTCGGACAACTTTTGTAATCAGTCAAGTAGGTTTAGGCCATCTAACTACTGTCAACTCTAGTCCACATGTCCGATAGGATAGATTTAATTTTAAAATAGAAACTTTAAATACACTAGCCAATTATACTATCCATACCAGTGGTTCCCAAACTTTATTGTCTTGTAGACCCCTTGCCATGTTTTCCATTTCTCGTAAGACCCCTGCATTTTTTTGAAAATTCATTAACTTCACATGTGTTGTTCTCACTGAGCCATACATATTAATTGATGAAGTTTAAATTAAAATGAAGCAAGATAAAATTTAATATGCATTACAGGAATTGACAAAACAAAAATTAATAATGAAAAAAATAAAGGCCTATTGGTGGGCAGCTTTGAAAATTAAAATTTCAATTTAGGGTTGAATACCAAAACTTCTTGACTAGATTATGTCTGGACTGTTTTAAATTTGAGAATGGGGCAACATTAATTCCGTTAATTGTATGCTTCATTGATTTAATCACCACAAGAAACATTGAGATTATGCCCTCATTTTGATTAGATTTAGGTTATCACCTTGTAGCTGGAAGATATCCTTATTGAATTTATGAAACGATGAGTCTGTTAAACAGACAATATCCAATTCCCGCTTTTTTTTTAAAATTGGGATCTTAAGCCCCCAAGAACTCAAAAAATGATATTGTAAAACTTAAGCCTTTCGACAACTATCATACTTCAGTGTGAAGGAGCGATTGATCAAAGTTTCAGGCAAAGAGCAGTTGTTTATGGATTTCTTGGTTCCTAAGAAAACGAAAATATGATAATAATAACACTATATTATCATGGAAGAATGTTATTTGCAAGTAATTACATAACAACCTTTCATTGTCCTAACTCATTTTACCATTACACCTTGAAAATGTGTTGTTGCTTAGAAGACTTATTTATATCAGACATAGGAATTTGTAAAACAGGTTTTAAAACCTCTTAAATGGTTGGCAAAGTCATTTTTTTTTTGGATATACTGTGCAGTTTTCTGGAGTTTGATATAGGCCTACGTAGAAATACTGTAAAACCACTTCTCTTTTGTGATGTTTAATCAAATATTTGTTCTACTAAATATAAAGTGGTGGAATGTATTTCAAATTTCAATCTATTTTATCATGTTGGCGTTGTCTCAAATGATGTTCGATCTTAGATGGTTTCATAGCGGCATAACTTGAAACTTTGTTGCATAACAAACACAAATGAAATGACTTGTTCGACAAGGAAGGAATGAAACACAGTTCAAATAATCAACACTTTAATTTCTACAGTTATTTTTAAACTCAGTCATGTACAATATTTTTCATGTAGACACAATTAATCTATTTAAAGTAAGATGTTAAAATTTAAAAGATTAAATAAGGTATGACTCATTAATGGGAAATGAAATTTTAAGTCTCAAAATGCTTAATAAAGATTCACTATCGTAGACCCCCATTTACAGGTCGTAGACACACAATTTATTTTTTTCACCCCCTTAGACCCATTGGAAGTCCTCGTAGACCTCTGGGGGTCTATATAGACCCATTTTGGAATGATTGATTAATGCATAGGATTTAAACTACAGAATGTGACCTCATTAATCTCAGCATAGTGATTAGTATTTATTCGACAGTGCATGGGATTTTGTTTCATAAATTGTGTAATTAGATGTATTAATCTATCTAGTATATATATATAGAGAGAGAAGGAGAGGCAGAGAGAGACACACACACACACACAGAGGCAGAGAGAAAGAGGCACAGAGAGAGAGAAAGAGGCGCAGAGAGAGAGAGGCACAGAGGCAGAGAGAGAGAGTGAGAGAGAAAGAGAGAGATTTTTTTTCGCCTATTCTCGTTTTGTTATTCCACACTAAAGGTTAAAATTGTATCATTGTATTTAAAGTAGATAATAATATTTAGGTCCTAATTCACTTCTAGAATGTGATTTTGTGTAGGCCTATGTTTTCTCAAGACTGTTAAACCATTTGATTATTCTAGCAGTAGCTAGAATCATAAAAATAACACTTAACATTTCCCTACTACCTAGAGGTCTATAGGGTACATTGTTAATTATCCTTCTTTATTTACAAGTTCAAGAGACACAGTATCAAGTTTTCTACCCATGACGTAGTTTATAAGTCTCCAGGGACGGAAAAATAACAAGAAATGCAAAAACAAAATACTTAAAAAAAACACAAAAGCTTATATTAAGTGTAGTTGTATCAATTAGTTTGGATCAGTCATGTTATTAAAATTGCAAGATATCTAGACTAATAAATCTGTGCGATTGGAAATATTTTTACCAATTGTTTTTGTTTAGCACAAGTTCCTGTATTTAGTTTTCTTGATGTACTATGCGAAGTACTTATGAAAATATACGGTTTTATGGATCTCTATTGTTAGTTTCAAACCTTAAAAGCGACGACCTACTTCGCTAGACAATTATTTAGGGGACTGTCAGGTGGGTTTCTTTCGGGTTCATCTAGGGTATGATGTACTTGCCCGGGCTCCCCGCCTGAACAGTGTTTATTAACTTCCTGCCGGGGTTGTTATTTGGCCGGGCTCGTCTGCTCTGTCACCCCTGATAGTTTAACAGTTAATCCGTAGATTATAATTATACAAAACAAATACTGACTATACGTGAACTTATATCAGTTAATAACAAGAGTGTAAATGTAACAATTTAATGAATACATAATGTAACATGACATGACAGATGAATACGGGTTTGGTAACTAGTATTATACAAGGTCAAATACAAAAAGCAGCTTATTCAAAACTAACGTAGCACACCTTAATCTCAGTGTCACAATTCAATCAGAGCTCGCGAAGCCCACACATAAACATTCACAATGCCATGGATGCACGGGCCACACCAAAACAAAATCAGGCTCGACTCAATCAGAGTCCCAAGCCTGCGTCCCTAAAACAAGAATAATACGCAATCCTTGAGACCGCCATTCACAAGATCATAGGACCACCGAATGAGACGAAGGATAAAAGCAAACTAAGCGAAATTACCCAAACACTGGGGGAAGAAAACGCCAAAGAAAACACCCACAAGAGATCCGCCATCAGCACAACCACAACAAAGGCAAAGAAGCAAATGACATCAACAAAGCGCGTCCTTAGGGACTAGATTGCACAAACCGTTATGGTGCACAAAAAGAGAAACATTACACAAGAAGCTACTCTAGATGCGCATGACAGGGACTAATTTCAACTTTTTCCAACACATCAGTCAAATACAACTTTTTCCACTTGTTTGATACCAAACATACTAATTAACGACTATAATTCATCTCGAACACTTTTTCATATTGTTGTGGAGCCCTTTTTTTGGGGAGACACTCCCGTCCACATATATTGCAGGTCAAGATGGCTTTCGCTTTGATGGTAGAGGAGCTGGCCAGTTTTCGTATGACACGCTTTTCTTCAAGAGCTGAGGCCCATGTTTTCAATCTGTCCATAGCTTTCTTGGTCACCTTCTCTCTCCAACTAATTAATAATAAAAAAAAACCAATTCATTACCAATAGATGATTAACTAGGTTGTTCTTTTTTTTTTTTAAGAAATGATTAAGCAAAATCGGAAAAATGGTGAGATAAACCTTGTAGTATTTAGAGATATGACAATGAGTGTGCGGTGCTTTATAAGCTTTGCTTCTAAACAAAATATTTTATAAAGTTTGCTTGCTTCGTTGGTTCACATATCAAGCAAAGGTTTGACTTTGATTTCCCCGCACCTTTCGGAGCATAAGACAGAAAGCTGTCATCATCAATAATGGAAAGGGGGGATGTTTTTGGAGGGGGGGGGGGCGGAACCAACTTCGTAGCCATTTTATTGCTAATGGCCAAAGCTACAGACTTGATAAATAAGGAGACCAGTTGTTCCGGGGGATTGAAAATAGAAGAAATTATCGCCAACTGAGACCCGATAAATTTCTATCTTGACTGTAGCCACAAAAAACTGATGTATTTGGTTCGAGTTCACGCATTTCTTAGAGTTAAACTAAGCTCACTATTGTAAAGAACGGAAAGTTAAACTCTATGGCCACATCACAAGGTCTCAGGCCTCGCAAAGACCTTCCTTCAGGAAACAGTACCAGGAAAAAAGAAGAAGAGGCAGACAGAGAAAGCGATGGGAAGACAACATAAAAGAACGGGCGGGCCTGCCATTGAAAGAGGTTCTACCCACGGCAAAAGACAGAAAGGAATGAAGAAAGTCTGTCTTAGTCTTACTCTTAGTCTAATACAGACTGCCAATAGAAATCTCTTTCTTCTTTTCATAATTAGCGTATCCTATAGACCAGAGTTTCTCAAACCCTTTTGATCCTGGGACCCCTTTATATATTCAAAACTCGCTCACGGACCCCTAAGTGAAAAAGCTACTTAAATGCATCAGAGTATATAAATTTTTTCGTCAAATAATAGTTACTAATAGATATATAAAACAGAAGCGAGAGACGATTTGATTATTATTAAACTTATCCGATCGGATAAACTTGCTTTTAGGAAGAATTGATTTGATTTGTATACAATTTTCATATTCCTGCGGACCCCCAGCGGTCGTCTCACGGTGCCCTGGGGTGTTCGCGGGCTACAGTTTGAGAACCACTGCTATAGACATGCTTGACGAGCTAAAGGCACTACCGAGACCTGTATTTGGAATGTGGAAAATAGACACTTTAGCAATTGATGTTCGGGCAATGGGCATATCACCTACAAAGATTGTGCATATGTGGGGGTTATGGAGTGTGTGTGTGCGTGAATATATTAGCTGAGTAGAGTCCATGGCGACATCGTTCCGACCACAGCTAATTCCCAGGCATTCATCTCACCGAGATGATCCATAATCGCTTTGCGACTGAAAGAGGCCATAGAAGAAGTATTTCTACATATATGTTTATGGAAGTTGTAAACTGAGTACAGGCTTCTAATCAATCAAATTTATGTTGTTGTTTTTTTGTTCGTTTTGTGTTGTTTTTTTTTTTGCTGTTTAAAAAAGTTTGTTTAAATTTTCTCAAAGTTCTGTGGAGGCGGGTTGGCTGAGTGGTAAATCGCCTGGCTTCCGAACCAAGTGTCACGGGTTCGAATCCTGGTGAAAACTGGTGTGAAATTTGTGAGAAGATTGATGGAAATAAGCAATGTCAAAGGGCGCCTTTCCGTTGTAATGGGTGCCTGACATTAGTTGGGCAAAAGCAAAGGCGGTTGATCGTTGTGCTGGCCACATGACACCCTCGTTAACCATGGGCCACAGAAACATATGAACTTTACTTTATCTGCCCCATAGATCGCATATAAAGTAATATGAACGAAACTGAAAAGAGGCAGATTGATGGATGTTTGTAAATAAATCGACAAAAATAAGCAATGTGAAAGACGCCATATTCAAAGGATTTAACAATAATTAATTTGCGCTACAATCAAAAGAAAAAATGATTTAAAAATATCTGTATTTCCAGAAACAAAGATACTGATTGATCGTAGTTTATGTAGCTTCAATTGGGTCTTGTATGTTCTTTTGATAGGTTTAAATCATTCTTTTTTTTATACGAAGCTTATATCAACTGACTCTGTCTGTCTGTCTGTCTGTCTGTCTGTCTAGAAAGCGTGTTCCCTCTATTTCTCCCACAAGTTGAAACTTCGCGCAATTATTCATTGACATAGACAAGACATAAATCAATTTTTAAAATGTAACCAAAAAGATAATTAATTACTGGTGATTCATTATTTTGTTTCATATCAACAACGGATACTAATACCTCAGTGTTCACATGCATGGCTAATTTTGTCGGGTTTAGTTCCCTTAAATATTTGTTAACGCTATTTCTCCCTCGCGCATTCTCCGATAAGGTTGATACTTGAAACATTTTTTATTGTATCTAACAAAACATAAATCAATAAACCAAACACTCAATTAGTCAATAAATTATTGGTAATTAATTATTTTGTCTGATTTCAAAAAAGGGAAATAAGTTGTACATTATTGATAGATACAGTATAAGTGCAGAGTTCTTCCCTTGTAAATAAGCTTTTTTTTTAAAAAGAATTTTTTTTTTATTTTGCTAGTTGTCTAGTTATTCTTTTACCTATATTTAAAATTATTTATTCAAATTCCGATAATGAGAAAAATACCATTAAATAAATAAATAAATAATAGCTTTTTATATAGCGCAACCAATAGTGCAACAGCATAGCTATAGAGAGTGTTGTGGTCTAATCTCATTTGTGGGGGAAAGGGGGTATCCGTGAGAAGGTCTTCCGTGCTGCCTTTAGGCGCTCAGTAAATACATCTCTACTCGAGCCAGGTGTCAACCCTCAAGCCCTCCTCATAGGTAGCCAAGCCAAGCTGAAACGTACTTAGCCTCTCGACCACGCGTCACATTAGCCATAAATTACAAACAACATGTGATCTGTTTATATCTTGCAAAGCTACAATATGCATTCAAAAAAAATTCAAATACATTTGAAAAACAAAATAACAGTTCAAATTTTTTTTTTTTCATTTCTATATAAGATTTACAAAATAGGCCCACATAAAGAAATAAAGACATAGCATGAAAGTATGTTGTATAGACGATACATTTACCTATCCTCTTGATGAGCACTTTAACTCTTTCAGTGCGAATTATTTTGATAGAAAAAAAAATTGAGTTTTTCATCATTTACTCGCTGAGAGTAACGCCGCACTGAAAGAGTTAAGTGAAATATTATAACGTTTTCATTCTTAGTTGACATAATGTATACAATCTCAATCATTTGCGTAACTAGGGTGGGGTGGGAGATCCAAATTTGAAAATCCCACTACGGGCCCCCACTTGAGGATCCCTCCAAAATTAAACATTAAATATTACGCCGCTTAGCGGCCATTATCTCATGTCATGCTGTCAAAATGCAAGGGCTCCTAAAGAGGTCAAGCTCTTCCCCCCCCCCCCCGGTCCCCAAAATCCCTAGCAACGCCACTGGTCTCACATGTTTCTAGCTTTCATCAACAACTTAGCAAATGATTAAGTAAAAAAAAAATGGGATACCTGCATAAATATATAAGCTTATCTCAAAATATAACTCTTATTGGCAAGTAGAACATGTAGGCACTAAGAATTAAGTCCGTCCTAAATCCAAAGCTTATTTTTTTGTTCAAATCACATTTTATGTTCAAAAAAAGTTTATTTATTATGTTTAAGTTAATTTTAAAATGCACTTTTAAGAAATTCGCCCTTTTGTCAAATAATCATGATGACTTGAAGTATTTGAAGCAGAAAAATAACTGTTTCAAATATCTACCCAATAAAACGACAGAACATAATGACAAACATAGACGCTCTGCCAAATGTTGAATGTCCAAAAAAACCAAAGACACTGTCGACATAATGCTCCAGAAATTCCAAGCATCTTCAGCTGTGTGACGCACACGTCTGTCAACAGGAAATGTGCCGCCATAACGCAAGTTTTTTTTTTTTAATTCAGAGTAAATTGCGTTTTGAAGTTAACATGCTTTATGTCCAAAGGGCTAAGAATATGTGTATTTGCCAGTACTAAGATTAATCATTGAGGACATCAGTTACTCTTCATTAAAAGTGTAGGATATATGTGTGGCTGCTATAGGCAGTATCGTATCCACATGTTATCTCCGAATAATGTTGATGATTAAACAGTCCTAAGTCCTATGCATATAATTATAAAAGGCCTTTACTTTATCACCATTAATTATCTCCAATAAACAGGCCTCATTCTACAGTTACGACCTTTAAGCCTTGTATTACTATACCATTATTATAATTCTGAGTTATTATCTCTTTAAATGCTGTATGTTCTTATTGCAAACACTTTAAATCTAATTACCTCTACTAATAGGACACGCACAAATCTATGAGCGTTACGGATATATAACGGTAAATCAAGTTATAACATATAGACAATTTCAATCTTGTGTTCAACGAAGAATATATATATATATAATCCAAAACACAAATGTCAATTATCACGATGACATTTAGAGATAATTTTAATGTTATTAATAAGTTGAACGCCGACGTTAAGAATATATTTTTTATTGTCTAGATCTACTGGCTTTAGTTAATCTAATAGGCGAGATTTGTTTTAGTGTGTTCCTATTTTGTGCGAGGCAGTGTTAGCATATATATACATATATATCTATATATATTCACATAGGTACAAACAATATTAACCAAAGCACTAGCAAGTTATTACGCTTTGACAAATCTACATAAAGATCAGCTACTTTATGTGTTCATTTCAACTCAGCATTCACCCATACAAGAGTTTGAACAATATATTGAGGTAGTGTTACTCTCAAAAAGTACGAAAATGTATTTCAGCTTAGCTTTGTCTGCTTGATCGTTATTGAACTAGTTTATACCATTAATTGACCTTGTTAAAGTTCCCTTTTCAGACCTTGTGGTCTATAGGGACATCTGTTTCTGTAGCCTACGGGTAACGAGGGTGTCAAGTGGCCAGCACAACGACTTTTACTTTTTCCCCAACAAATGTCAGGGTGGACTCAGAGGCGCACGAAGATCCCGAAATAAAAAATCCCAGTCTTCACCAGGATTCGAACCCTGGACCCCGGTTTAGAAGCCAAGCTTTACCGCTCAGCCACCGCGTCTCCTTGTCACTATGAATGATACATATCCTGTTCAGTTGGTAATATCCACACAAAGCATTGTGTTTGTACCTAACATAGGAACTGGTATAAATAGCTTAGAAGAAGAATTGATATCTACCAGTGACAAAGAGAAACTGGTTTTTGCCAACCACGTGGTCATTTGCACAGCCCTTGGTTTATTCTCACTCGTCGTGAACGTTGCCAATTTGTGTGTTTTTGCAGTGCAAGGTCTTAAGAACTCTATTAATATAAGTCTCTTCTCCCTAGCTATTTCCGACATGGGCCGAATCTTATTCACAGAGTGGATGGCAGTGTGCTGGAACCCTTCCACAGATCAGCTTAATGTCCCAGTCATGTTTAACGAGCTGTTATATCTGAGTGCGGGTTGGCCTGCGGGTTGCGCCAACAACATCTCCATGTTCATCACGGCTTACGTGACATTGGAGAGATACCTCTGCACGGTGCTGCCCCTCAAGATCAAGAAAATCATCACCCCGAGAAGAACCGTGGCGGTCATTGTAAGCATCTACGTTGTTTGTGTTGCATACGTAGTCCCGGAGTACGCCTACGTTTACTACGACTGGAACTTCTACCCTGCTCTGAACAGAACGATGCTGGGGCTGGCTTTCAGGAGCGAGTTCCTGGATCTGAAAGGTCTTTCATTTTTGATTCACGCCATCCTGGTAGTATCAGGGCTTTTCAGTGTTAGCCTTTTCAGCGTTC
Organism: Biomphalaria sudanica; assembly: GCA_036873155.1. Taxonomy (NCBI): domain Eukaryota; kingdom Metazoa; phylum Mollusca; class Gastropoda; family Planorbidae; genus Biomphalaria; species Biomphalaria sudanica. Next base: position 893,390 of record JAZGLO010001455.1, read on the forward strand.
TTCTTGTGGCCCAGTTGAAGAGGCAAACAAGTTGGAGAAAGATGCACACCAGAAGTGAAAATCACGCAGAAGCCTTAACGTTGCGAGACCGGAAGTCATCAGTCCTCATAGCTGTGCTGGCTTTGTTCATGGCGCTAGTTGACGTTCCCATGGTAACCTTATCCTTGGTGCAAACATTTGTCAAGGACTTCAGCGCTTACGGGAGGCAATCCAATCTATTCCACGTCGCCTGGTCATTTGACTTCATTATTGGAGTTTCTCAGCCTAGTATTAATTTCTTTGTCTATTACAAAATGAGTTCTAAATATAGGCAGACATTTATATCTTGTCTTTCCCGTTCAACATAATCAAGAGCTTTACAAAAGTACAAATACTCTTAGGCACTACACGTGAGTTTCTTTAATAAAAAACATTTCTTCGATGCATCAGTAATAAGCCAGTTGACCTCTTATTGTGACCATTGCAACAGCTTACAATATGTATTTTTCCCCAACACCTTTCTGGCAACTATAATCAACAAAGCGGGGTAGATTCAGAAACTTCTTAAAATCCAAAATACAAAGCAACACAGTCCCGCTCTGCTTCGGCACTGGGTTACTTAGTTCTGAATATTAATCATTCGATAATAGATCTCACGTGTTCAACGGTTTGGTTTCATTTTAGCATTAAAAAACAACTAAAACAATGAATGACCATTATTATTATAGCTTTTATATAGTGCTACTTTCATGCTTATAGCTCAGAGCGCTTTTGGTCCAATCTCATTTGTGGACCGGTGGGGGGGGGGGGGGAGGGGAGGGGTCCGTGCTGCCTTTAGTCCCCTTCTAGGTAGCCAAGCCAAGTTCAAGCGTACTTAGCCTCTCGACCACGCTTCCCACTAGAGCCCTTGCTTAGTCATTACTATAGTTACATGTTGACGAAAACTAAGAGCTACCTAGAAACATTAGGAGTATGCATGAACAAAATAGTACTCCCTCATAGTCAATTTACAACACATTGAATAGTTGAATTTCATATCATTGTAGACACCAGAAGATGAATATTAGTCAATAATAGTTACGACAAAATAATATGACACTAACAATAATAATAAGAATACAAGCCAAAAATTAATAAAGATCATAGATGCTTACAATAGTCACTTTTGTTCAATTTTATGTTGTTTTATTTTGTTTTAACTATTTACTATGTTACCCAGAATTTTCCCCCTAAATGTTCAGACAGGAGAAAGGGGTAGTATATTATATATATATAATATATATATATATATATATATATATATATATATATATATATATATATATATATAGTGTGTGCACATATATGTTTAGAGATATGTTCAGTGCCTTTGTTATGCATAGTGCCCAGATATTAACAATGACCAGAGATGAGTTGTGCATATATATGTGTAGTGGCTAGTCAAGATATGATAAGTGCCCCCGTTATGTGGAAGGCCCATATCTTTTCAGTGACTAGAGATTATAGTGTACATATATGTGAAATCATCAGATATAATGAGTGTCGTAGAAATGGATATCACCCAGATATATTCAGTGCTCAAATATGGTTCCCCTGTATTTTCATCCCAGAAAAATGTATCTAGTGGACAAATATGACTAGTGCCCCAATATGCATATGGCTTAGATATGTTTAGTGTCCACTTATTTATAGTGTCCCAATATGCACATTGCTCAGGCAAGTTCAGTGCCCAGATATATTGCCCATATAACTTCAGTGTCCAGATATATTGACCATATAACTTCAGTGCCCAGATGTGTTTAGTGCTAAGACATGCATAGTGGCAAAACATGTATAGTTCACAGAAATGCATCGTTCAAGATATGTTAAGATCCTAGAAAATGTTTGAGCTCTACCGGGTAGTTACTGATTGTTGATTAATTTCTATAAAACTATATTTTGTTAGCAATCTAGGCTGTATAATCTTTTGAAAGAAAACAAAATATGGTATTCTTATGACTCTGTCGTGCGCACCGCCATCCAGGCTAGTGCAGAGATGCGCACTTCTAGTAACCAGACTAGAACAGGATGTTGACATTAGGAGACAGACGATTTCGCCCAAGTTGAGAGCCGAGATAAAGATGGTGTGTTCAATACATGTTGTTCTGCATGTATTTGTGATGTCCTGTAAAAAAACATCGATGTGATTCGTTGAGTGGCCTCACTTAAGTTATTACAGTATTTAAAAAACACATGCAACAAATGAAATAATTGTTAGCATGTTTACGGTATAACGTTTTGATAAAAAAAAAGAAAGATAATAAATAAGATTGTAAGGCTACACTAGAATATCATGGCATGGATTGGTCAAAAAAACATTCAGTTAAAAAAGTACGTGATTAGAATGATTACAGTAAACAGCCTCTGAGAGAGCGATAGCGGGCATGAATGAAAGAATTGTTTCAACACAAAATAACAGAACCCCGATGCAAGAGTTTGAGAAAAACTAAAAAAATTTGAAAATCATTTTTTAAAAAAGAATAAGGTTCAATCTAAACAAAGTATTAATCTAATACAAGAGAAAAAATCTGGATCAAAAAGTGATTGATATAGTTAAAACAAAGAATTTTTCCCCCTAAGAAATTAGCTTCCTTTTAATGCAGTGTAGCAAAGTCTTGCTAGATAGACTCATTCATTGTTGATCAGTCAAAAGACATTGATTGTCTATTATTAAATTCTTAAACCAGGTCAGTCTTGTCAATCAAACTGAGCCAAATCGATAACATTGTTGTTAAAAACTTCATAAACTGTCAAATTGAATTTGGCATTGTCTTTGAATTCATTATTGTGGAGTGTTTCGTTTGTTTGTTGGTATAGAAACTGAACAGATCATTTCGCATCTACAAAGATAGACTAATCATTTACCGCCTCCTATTGAGCCACGGAATACTGGTATTTTGTTTATCCACTTCAATAACAGGTACATGTTTAGAAAGACATGATCTATTCATCTGGCTATAACACCTGCAATTTTGAATCATAAATTAAAGATCGTCATTGTTTGGTCTCTTAATTTGAATGTCAGAGACTCTAGCTTTGAACTCGTCGCTTGTTGAAAAAGGTTTTATTTTAAGTGGCAGAGAAGCTTCATCTTACCCTTCAATTTAAATCTTTTCTTGAATGTATTGAACAGTCACTGAGGTTAGAAAAGAAACTCGGTTAAATTTCGACTGTCATTATCCCAGGTATCTCCGTAAGAACGTCACTAAGTTCCACGTTCAACGAATGACGGCCAGACTAGGTCGATACGTTATTGGTTTAACACATTTCTTCCATTTCTGAATTATTTTATGTCAGTGACCTAAATCGATGGAAAAAAAATATCAGAGTGATCTTATCATTGACGAAATCATTGTTTCACACACACAGCCAGTCGAATGCAAAGTAGTCTTTACCTACACAGAATAATCCTGTGTACTATCACAGGCGGTTTTGGTCTAGTGTTTAATATCATAAACATTTGCGTCTTTGCCAGGCAAGGGTTAAACACATCAATTAATATCAGCTTATTCGCTTTGGCCATAACGGATGTTTTTCGAATCGTGGCGGTGAATTGGATGAATTTATGTTCATCGTACATAATCCAGTCGCTAGATGTGTCATTTGTCTTGGTAGAGCTATCGTATCGTACAGCAAGTTTGTCCATACGATGCGCCAATAGAATCACCATGCTCACTGCAGTGTTTATCACCGCTGAGCGATGCCTCTGCATTATGGTCCCTCTGAAAGTCAGGAAAATTGTCCCCCCTTTTAAAAGTGTTGCTGTCTTAATCACCATAGACGTTTTTAATGTGTTTGGATTTGTTCATGAATCCATGCCCGGTAACTACAACTGGACATTAGCTGCAACCCAAAACAAGACGCTAATAGCTTTGAAGGTTAGAAGTAACAGCGCTGAGAATGAAGGAATCGCTTTCACCATTCACGCTGTTCTAATGAGTGCCGCTCTCTTGTGTCTTTTCATCTTCACTGCTGTACTTGTGGTGAAACTGAATCAAAAGACACAATGGCGGCTGGAAAGTACGAGAGATGACAGACAGCGCGAGACGTTCAAGACTAAAGATCGTAAGACTGTCAAAATGGTGATCCTTGTGGCTGCCGTCATGGTCGTTTGCTACACTCCGGCTGTCCTGCTGTCCGTCGTCTCGGCTTCATGCCCAGAGTTCAACGTTACTGGCCCACTAGCTTCACTGTTTCATGGCGTCTGGACTGTGGTCTTTGTATTGGTTGCAGTCAATGCCAGCGTCAACTTTTTTATCTACTACTCTATGAGCACCAAATATAAAGAAGATTTAAAACAGTTGCTGCAAGTTACGACCTTTATATAAATATAAATCACATTGACTTATAATTGAAGCACTTGGTATCCGATTGGTTGACAATCACAATGTATAGTTGTAAATCCTAGATTCGAATTCTAAATGTTGTTATTTTACATTTTATAAAGTCTACCAATTTCGGAAGGATGCCAGAATATCTTTAAAAAAAGGGCTATTTTTTTTTTCTTCGCTACATTCTACTGTATTTGTAAACTTAATTTTGTCTGTCGGACATTTTATCGCAATAAACATTCTCTCTTTAATTTTTTACCAAGCTTATATCTACTCTCGCTGTCTGTCTGTATAGTAAAACGTTTGTACACGTTATTTCTCCCACACCCAATCTCGGATCAAGTTGAAACTTCGCACAATTATTCATTGGCGTAGACAAGACATAAACCAATTAATTTAAAGTTACCAATGAGTCAATTAATTACTGGTAATTAATTATTTTCTTTGATACCAACAAAGGAAACTAATCCTTCAATATTCACAGACATGGCTAAATGTGTTGAGTTTAGGGCAAGCAGAAATGTCAATGATCGCAAATGGTGAACACACCAGAAGTTGGATCCGGTGATTACAATTTGTGACCATACACCTGCATCGAGGATCGCCCTCTATAGTCACATGACATGTTAAAACAAAATTGGCCTACTAAACTCCTTTTCAGAGACCAATATTTCTTTGAGAGGGAAAAAAACAAATCTAAAATAAAAATAAAAACCTCCGATCACCAGCTGGACGATCTACACCTTAACACAATTTTGTTTTCCATTCAAACTACTTTACTCATTAATTAATAGCAGAAGACAAAAAAACAGCAGGATGGACATGGACCCAGGACATGAATGCCAGAAGAGTCACATGTTGTGGACCTGCGCTCCACTGGTCTTAAGGACCAATCTAATCTTGTGATCTAATGACTTTATGAAATAAGAACAAAATATCGTTTTATAGTTAAAACACATGATGGTTAGGCCAATAATAGAATATGCATCCTCCGTTTGGGACCCCTCAACTCAAGAAAACATTAAGAAACTGGAACAGACACAAAACAAAACAGTGAGATTCATAAAAAATGAATATTCACATGTGACTAAAGTAACACCTTTAGTAAATTACTAAGAATAGAAAGCCTTCAGGAGAGAAGACTCAAAAGTAAAGTAGCAATTATACATAAAACACTAAACCTAAATCTTCAAATACAAAAACAAAATTTAATAAAATACTCTGAAAGACACAAAGATAAATGTGCATGCCTCGTCCCATATGCTGGGACAAATTTGTACAAATACTCCTTCTTTCCTAGTGCTATTAAAGCATGGAATGGGTTGCCTGAGCTAGCCAGGAAAACCAGTGACTTGGCAGAATTTGAGTCATCGGTTAATATGCATGACTAAATGCATGACGCGTAGGACGTAATCATCTTCTTTTTTTAAGTAACGTCTGTATTATATAAGATAAGATAAGAACACATTTTACTGCAAACATAATTTCAAGAATAAAAGGACGTCTATTAAGCTAAATATATTGTATTATTTCTAGCATCTAAACTCTACAGTTTACAGATTTCAAATTTCCATCTTCTGTCCTCCACGCCATTGTGATGACAACTAAATGCACCTTTCACAGCGTGGCCTTCAGGGACAACGAGGGTAAGTTTCTCGTCATAGTCGTTGACAAAGTTGGTCAGGTAGCAGCCGCTGGTTTGCTTCTCCACCACCCTGCAACATTGAAATTTGAACCGTCTGTCTTCCGCACGGTTGTCATGGTAACTAGATACTCCGGTCATGACGGTCCCATCAGGACAGGAAAAGGCAACCATTTCATCAAAAGTGTTGACGTAATCTGATTAAACGAAACAATTATGATTTTTTAAAAATCTTATTACACGCTCAGTCACGTTCCTATACATTGGAAAACAAATAATACCATTCCCTATTTAATTACATATGTTTATATATATCATGGGAGTAGGCAGGATTTTTTTCGTGGGGGCTGAGGATTTTTTTCTTCAAAAACCTAATCTGCTATTCTTACCTACTTAGGGCTTAGATCCTACCGCGCCGTTCGGCACATTGGGCAGCAAGCTGTCTCTGCAAAAATCTGTCACTGGCAATGTCTGAAGGCTCTTCCCATTTGGTGTTCACTGCTCAGCGGTCCTCAATGAAAGCGTGGCGTCAAGGTATACAATGATTTCCCTGTTTCCGCTTTCCTCGTAATGGCCTCCATGTCGCAGCTCTTGGTATGCATTATTTATTTTGACCAAGAAAGTGTCCCACAAACCTCATGCAACGCTCAATCACAACCTCACTAAGTTGTCGACTCCCAGTTCGGCATAGGATTTCCTTGACTGAGACCCGTTCTCTATAACTGACTCCTAAAAGCCGTCTCAGCCATCTTTCTTTAACCTCATTAAGTCTTTTTTTTTCAATTTTGGAAGATGACTTCCGTGTTATTCCCTGCACTTTATTAATGGAGCCCAGCGACTGGTAGAAATGTGTAACCTCTCTTGGCTACGGTCTTGGAATTTGGTGACTGTAAATTGCTTTAGATTTTATATCGAAAACTAAATTTTTATTGTCAAAATCATCTGTTGGGGGGTTTTAAACTAAAAAAAATCTCTCGAGTTCTTTTTAAACAAACTTAAAACCCCCGCTCATAGAATTAGGTGACTGTAGTTTACTTAAGAATAATACTGAAGAGGGTTTTTTTTTAACCTCAAAACTGTATGTAGGTGGATTTTAAACTCAAAACCATCTGCAGGGGTTTTAAACTTAAAACTTAAAGTCCTCTGCAGGACGGGATTTCAAACTCCACCTCCCCTGGCTACGCTCCTAGAACTTTCAGTGAGTAATTTGCTTTTTTTTTATATTGAAGAGGTGGTTTTAAGCTTCAAATCCCGGTGGACGGGGGGTTTTAAACTCAAAACCCCCTGGATGTGGTTTAGCCTTAAAGCCCTCGGAGGGGGAGGTTAACGCAAAACCTCTATTGGCTATGCTCATAGAATTAGATGACTGATGTATTCTTTAGTCGTATACTGAAGTGGGGATTTTATAGTACAAACAATTTCGGTGGGAGTTCTAAAATCAAAATCCCCCTTGGCTATGCTCTTGGAATTTGGGAATTTTTGTTTGCATTTTTTTTGGTTATATTTAAGAGGAGGGTTTAATAGCACCCCCCCTTGAAAAGGAATTTTTAATTCACCCCCCACACACACACACATTGACTTCGTGGGGCAAGTGATGGTTTAATATTAAAATCTTACCTAAAAGCAAAAAATCAGTCACAAAATTGCTCCCCCCAAGACCCCCCCCCTGGCTACGCCCATTATATATATATATATATATATATATATATATATATATATATATATATATATATATATATATAATATGTTTATTGACAAGAAAATTTACACCTTTCCAGTTTTATTAAACTTTTTAACGCTTATAAAAGCCAGTTACATAAATACACCAGAGCTAGTGGCTGAAGATTGTGCAGGCATATTCTATAATGCGTTAATCAGCCACGATATTCTGTCCGTGTGTAAGTGTAAGTAACCCATACTTATACAAGTACCAAAGTTACCAAACCCATGGAAAGGACGACTATGTACCAAAGTCAATAGTAATAATTGTATCTAAATGAATGATGTTTATATTAAAGTTTTGCATAACATGATAAACATATAAACTATTTCTAAAAGTATAACTTGCGCATTGTGTATATCGCTCTTATGGTCAATGTAGATATAAACAGATAGACAAGAAACGTATACTATATATATATATATGATATACCTGACCAGTTACAAGTGTCCGTCTTGCCAACGGTCCGGCAGAGAAACTCCCATCTTCTGTCTTCGGCTCCGTTGTGATGGACACTTGATATGTAGCTGAGGATTTGAGTCGTAGGACATTGGAAATCAAAAGGCTGGTCGTAATTGTTGACGTAGTCTGCCTCTGTAACCAAAAGCCCACTAAATGCTACTATTATGCACGATATCAGAGTCATGGCTGCTGTGATGAATAGAACAACAGCACGGCTCAAATTTTCTCTCTAAAATTGATTACTTGTTTTGGGACTGATTTATAGACCTAGACATTATAGTGAAATCAGAGATGGCTGTTTGTTTTGTCAAGTCGTAGGTGGCAACAGTTTTATCAAATTAAAAGTGGCACCTTTTTTTCTGAAAGCAGAGTTGGCAACAGTTTAGTGAAATCCGAGTCTGCAACAGTTTAGTGAAATCAGAGGTGGCAACAGATTAGTGAAATCAGAGGTGGCAACAGTTTAGCGAATTCAGAGGTGGCAACAGATTAGAGTTTAGTGAAACCAGAGGTGGCAACAGTTTAGAGTTTAGTGAAACCAGAGGTGGCAACAGTTTAGTGAAATCAGAGTTGCAACAGTTTAGTGAAACCAGAGGTGGCAACAGTTTAGTAAAATCAGAGGTGGCAACAGTTTTGTGAAATCATAGGTGGCAAAAGTTTAGTGAAATCAGAGGTGGCAACAGTTTAGTGAAATCAGAGTCGGCAACAATTTTGTGGCTAATTTTGTTTAACTTGATATCGTTTTTTTTTTTTTAAAGAAAAAAAAACAATATCCTTATGTGTAGGACTTGTTTAAAACCTTTAGTCATTGGTTTACAGTGTACATCCATTTCACTAAGTAATAGTTAGTTTAGTCGATCACCTCCACTTTCATATATATATGCCGAACACGTTAAGCTACACTAGAAATAAAGGTTCAATGAATATTTATCTACCTTCATGTTAAACTAGATTGCGCCCCATAATCATTATTTATATCTTGTAACTAAATATATATATATATAAAGAACTAGAAGAACTATTTAAATGTTTCGGAAGTGTCTGGAATTTTTTCTCGTTTCCGATAAGTATAATTTAGTATGTTTTTAAAGAGACCTCATAACTTATTATTGAAAACAATGGTTCTCAAACTGGGGTCCGAGAGACGACCAAAGCCCAAAGGGTTTGCAGAAAAGTGAAAATTGTTTACAATTGATCGTATTCGCTAAAAGCCTGTTAATGCGATCGGGTAATTAAAAAAAAACTGACCCGTCATTACTGTTTTAATGTCTATTACGTGATATTCTATGTCGACCCAAACCAAAGATTTGAAGACATTCTTCACTTGGATATTCTCAACTAGGACCGTTGGGGCACCACGCAAGATCTGTCAACCGTCTTTCTCCATTCCTCTCTGTCCTTTACATTTGAAAGAATTCCATTCACGGACAGGCCGGTCATTTCTTTGATGTGTCTTTCCATCGCTTTTTCTGACTTCCTCTTCTTTCTGGTACTGTTCCCTGAAGTAAGGTCTCTGCAAGTCCTCAGAACCTTGTGATGTGGACATAAAGTTTAAGTTTACGTTTTTTTGACAGTGGTTAGCAGGTCATTGTGGGGTCCAATTGTTGCATTAATCTTTTTTCTACTCTCTTCATTCGTGATGCGGTCTTTGTGAGTGACATCTAAGATTTACCTATATCTTCATAACCATCAGTTTATTGAATACATATGTATATTAACCACAAATAATAATATTAACAAATCTCCGTATCCTGTGTTATCAAGTCGTTAGTCAAACAATATAACTGTATCGCTAACACTTTCGACACGAGCACGTCTCTTCATAGTTTCTGCTATGCTTTCGTTGTAACCTTTTTTTGTTAGTTCTGCGTCTGCATCCTGTTATGTTCATTATAGTTGTATAATAGTAATACAAGCAGGCGTGACTTATCAGTCATCATAACTGAGTTCATCTCAATATGTCAACAGCCTCCCGCACATGTGTCTCGGTCAAAATTTGACACCGTTTTCTGTAACAATTCTACACACATGAGCATGTTGATTGTTAGTCTGTATTATATGTTACCGGTTGGAGAGCAGTTTGCGGGAAGCACATTTGAGAACCAAGTGAAAAGCCCTTATTGAAGACAAGCGTAGAAAACGGAAAGAAGCGGCTTTGTCCGCATGAGATGCGGCTAAATATGCAGGTCGCAACTGGGTTTGCGTAGTCATATGAAAAACTGCACTCATCCTCAATCTCCGAATCGAAGACATTGCTATATGTTGCCAGACGCTATTAAATGAGAGGATCGTGTTTAAATGAAAGATGTCTGTAGCCTCGCCCGACTTACGTAGTTTTCACCCACTAATATTTTAATAGTTTATTTTTTAATGAACTACAGCCAAATGCCTTTAGTGGTATGGTACAAACCATGCGTTTACAATAATATTTCCTACTCTGATCTCATCAATATGCTGTTTTTACAATTCCTCTTATCAGCTTGCAAATTCTTCATCGTTTAAACCTGGAGCATTGAACCTGGACACGGATATCGAAAACGGCTCTAACGATCTTTTTAGAAACTTGACTGTTCATGTATATCTTATAAAAAAGAATTACTAGCTAACTGACAACACAGGGAAAACTTTGGTTTGACCGTTATGTCATTTTTACAATACCTCTATTCAAGTCAAAACTTCATGGAACCTTCAGGAATCAAAAATTGCTCTAACGATTTTCCTAGAGATTTAAGAGTTGATGTATATCGCTAAGAAAAGAATGACTAGCTCGTTGGCCACAAGGGGAAAATTCTAGCTTCACCGTTGTAATTTTTTAAAGTAACAAAAAAATTAATGTAAATTTGGCTTGAGTACTAGACTTAGATCTAGAGTCAACATCGATTTTGAAAGAAATATCGCGTTCTTGAAATGGCTATCGCGTTCGGGAAATTCCAAATGTAAGGCATTATTGATTCAAGAGTTCAGGAAAATTTTGATTCATCAATAACTTAAAGGTTTTACGGAATCGAATTTAAAGATATTAAACTTTAGAAACATAGTATTCTACGCTTTTTTTTCTTCAGTGGCCTTATATGCTGGAATATTACAATACTTTGAGAGGATCAACTCTCAAGAAACAGGTAGAATGACTACGTGAATTACCTTGTCTTTCATTGTTGAACAATTAAACATTCTCGTTTCTAATAATGTATAGGCTAATTTTAGATAATTCAAGGGAGATGAACCACTGTGCGCACTACTAGTAGGCTAGGTGGTTGTCGTTGTTATAAATTTCCATTTGGTTGGTAGGTCGTAAAATGGGTGGAGGTGAAGCACCTTGATTTCTTTTTTGGTTCGTGATTCTTCTATTATCTCCAGTCGTCCAGAAATGCGCTGTGAACTCAGTATTTCCAACTGCTAGTTTCATCTCGCACCAAAAGAATGGACAGTTTTAAAGTGGTGGCTGGCAGAGGCTGGCATCCAAATATAATTTCTGTTACTACGTTTGTTTTAAAGGTTCTGGAGGCTAAAATCTTATATTTTAAACGGTATGGGGAAAAAAAAATATGACGCCGTGCAATCATGTGACCTAGGACGAATTCGCTTGGATGGAACCAAAACTGGACATTTCTGATCAAGTTTTACGTTTTATCTTTAGTTCACGTAGGAAACGTGGTCAAGAGGCCAAGTTACGCTTGAACTTGGCGTGGTTACCTATGGAAGGGGCTCGAGGCTCGACACCTGACTCTAGCAGAGTTGTGTTTACTTAGCGCCAGTACGGAAAACCTACTCCCAGATACCCCCGTTCCCCCACTGGTGCTATAAACATGGAAGTAGCGCCATAATTTAATTTTAATTTTTTTTAGTTACAAAAACTCGTAAGACTGTATCAGCGCCACTCTTTGACTAGGAAACATGCAAAAGTATCAGGACGTCTGTGTCTTCTATGGGACTATAAAAAAGTATAGGCCTTATGCTAATCAGTTGATTGTTAATCTCTTAGTGTAGAAAAAGAAGTGGGTAGAAGCGTAATAAGCGAATCCATTATTTCGAAATATGTGGCTTAAGTATATTAAGTTAAGTATGTAAAGATCTTTTGTAAAAGACACCGATAGCAAAGACAAACAGAAACAAAAGAACTCTTTTGTCCCCCTGGCAATATCATTAAATAAGATTGATCTATCTGATATAAAATTTCGACGTAAAAATTATGAGGGAGTCTGGTGTGAATGTATATTTTTGTTTTCTGTAGTTATCATTTCCATATGGATAAAAAATATTATTAATATTATCATTATCATTATTATTGTTGTTATTGTTATTATTATTGTTATTGTTAAAAGGTAAGGCGAGGCCAATAACATTTAATGAGACCAATTCGGCAGCCACACCGGCCCATTAACTCTTTCTCCCCGTAATTATTTACCACATTCTGGTGGAATCAACGCTGGTATCGTCAGTTAGGATAGAAGGAGTTAAGGCACCGCGCCTGTGCCCGTTTGCTCAAATAGCCGACCCGCCCCTGACTTGAGCCGATTAACGTCATAATAAGGTCACTCCTCGTCATCATCTGTCCCTTGACTTTCGTTGTAAGGATCCTGTGAGAGTTCGCGTAACCAAATCCTTCCATTCTTTTCCAGGTCATCAGCTGCTCTTCACGCTTTCTCTCCTGATTGACGGTGCCAACGTTGATTTGACCTCATGAAATTAAATAAAAATTTTACGATTTATAATCTTGTAATTAGTGCTTTGTATAAAGAGCATTCATTTCCTCTCTAATTCGATACCAACTATAACATTTTTTTAAAATTACAAACAAAAGCGTTTTTAAATTTAGTCGTAAACGAATAGTGAAATACAAATAAGCACAATGAATAATTGTATCGGAACGAGGAAAGTAATTATGGAGAGAATGAGTTAATAAGATATTCGAGAGGTTGATCCATTCTTGTATGTTATCCAGCCCGTTTGTCATTATGCTCCCGCCACTGTAACTTGAAGAACTTTAGACAGTGAGTCATGTCTTACAAATATGACCATAAGAGCTATAAAATAGTAAAAATTATTTAGGTTATAAAAAAAAAAACTAATTCGTAAGCAATACACTATCATTTAATTGCCATTAATTAAATTCATGGATTATTCACCTGTTTTCTTTATTCATGAGTGTCACTTTCATTCTGATTATCTCCCTTGCCTTCCATTTTTCTTCCAAACAGTTCATTAAAATTGAGCCTAAATTTCGAGCTCATCTTATAGTAAAGGATAAAGTGTACGTTGGAGTTGACCGAGTGCAGCAGAAATCCAAATGACCAACAGGTATTGAAGAGGTTGACCTCCTTGCCCACGAGACTGAACTCGGTCACACTAATCGTCACAATGGACAGCACCACCGTCGGGATGAAGCAGACGATGAGCGACAGCGCCACCAGCACTATCATCACCATGGTTTTCCGGTCTCGCTTTGACATGGCTGCTGACTGCCGCTCGCTCGACGTCGTCTGCCGCCTCCACTGCGATGTGCGCTTCAGCTCCAAGATTAGAGCAGACGTAAAGAGGATCACGGAGAAAAAGGAAATGAGGGTGAACGAGCCGTGGAAGAGAAACGTCAGCCCTTTCGTCTGTGGCCGGTTGCTTCGAAAAGCCAGACCAAACGTGGTTTTATTTTTGGCCAGGTTGTGCGTCCAGTCGAAGTAAGCCGTTGAGTATTCGGGAACAAGGGAGAGAATATTCGCCAAGTAGATGCCAAATATAACCCCGGTGGTTCTTGAAGGCGTGATGACGTCTTTGATCTTCAAGGGAATGGCGATGGACAGACATCTCTCAGCCGTGATGTACACTGTCATCCAGCTAGTTATACGAGAGGCGCAGCCATGAGGCCAGCCAGCTGTCAAGTAGGACACTTCGGTGAAGACAATATTTGGATCAAGATTGTTGATGAAAGGGTTACTGCAAATGTTCAACCACAGTAGAGTGACCAGGCCGACCAGGTCAGCGATGGACATAGCAAACAGGCTAATGTTCATGGAAGTGTCAAGCCTTTGCTTTAAAAACACGCATAAATTGATGACGTTGGCCACGGTTCCTGTGACGCACAGGATGGAGCTTAACACGACATGATTGACTAGCAGAAAGACGCTGACCACAACATCGCTGACCAGTGGTGTCCACGTGCCACGCTGGACATCAGAAATGACTGATTGTATGCTGATTTCATTGGTCAAGTTGGCAACCATTTTGAACCGCGAAATGAAAGAAAAAGTAAAAGTCACTGAAAGAATTTAATTTAGTTACTTTAAAAACTTACACTGGGAAATATTTGATTCGTAAACATTGACAACATACCAAAAGTTTTTATTAATAAAAACATCAAATGTATCATTTAAAAAATGTAGATAGATTTAGAATTGATATAAAAATCGTTCCGATTAAAGAAAGTGAGAAGGAGTTGTCCAAAATATGTTTCCAACTGGTAAAGCAGGACACTCTATAAGCCTAATATTAATGCCATCTTTAAATCAGACACAACCTATTAGAGATACTCATCTATTACGGGAAAAAACTATAAAAAGCTAGCTTTTTGCTGTATCCGGTGTACAGAAGAAAGGAAGTGATCATAAATTATTCTTTAAGTAATATAATAATTGTGCATTTTTTCACCATATTTGAAGGAGAGTACTGTATAATCATATTTCTTAGCTCCTTCGTTTGTAGTTCATTTGAGTACGTCAGTTTTGGCAACACGGAAGTTCAATTTAGCGTCCTTGGCCTTATTAGCTTATCGGGAAAATCCTCAGTAATGAGCTCTCTAATGTTTGAATGTTTGTTGTTGTTTTTGTTTTTTTGACTGCTGACATTTGTATTTTAAAAGCACACTTAAATAAACGTGTGTTGGTATTTAAATTTTTATCTTCTGCCACCCTGGTTCCGTCAACTTACTCTGATACTTTACGCAAAAAAACCAACTCCAAATTAAAGGCAACAAAAATGTTTAAATATTGTATATAGAACAAACAGAAAGTCAATCAATGTATTAGTGAGATAGATTATTGATAGTCCAATTTTAGTTCTGTTTTGTTTCTTAATCTCTAAATCCATTTCAACAAAGACATTTAATTCCTAAAGATAAGAGAACAGCCATAATTATTTGCAATTATCTTTATACATGTTTACATCTCAAAAAATATATTCAAACATGTAGAATATTATAGTTTGATATCTTTGCATACTGAAGTTTCCCGTGTCTATAGAAGTAGTACATTTAAGAATCAATGTTTGCTCCAAGGCGTTACTGCCATTTTATCTGTGGCGCGTGCACCCTGCAGGGTGGATGTTTTGGTAAATGCACATGTCACGATTAGTTTGGCATGTCAAAAAATTGTAATTAGTTAATTTTTGAAGTAAAAAAAAATGTATAATTGTTTTGTACGCAGCATTCGTACTGGTTGACACGTTTTTAATTAACCAGGCGAAACAAAAGGACGGTTATGATTGAATGGTTGCTTTAATAGCCCGAGGACAGAATTTTGACTTAAAGCACTGGGAAAACCTGGCCACTTGCTTTCTTAAAAATTACACAAATTCATCACTTAAAAGAAATTTCATAGCCACGATAAGAAGAACTAACAAAATAGATTTCCTTTTCCTTTTGCAGACAAATCAATTGATGATTAAATAGTATATTTCGTAGGTTGAAATTGTGTGAGACACATTTTTGCCTACTAGTCATGTGACCGCAGTTGTGTGACAAGGATTGGTCTCCTTCGTCACGTGAGAAGTTATAAAGGTAGAACTGTGCAAAGCAGTGGATACATTATCTTATCTAATATAATACAGACGTTACTTTAAAAAATAATTGATTTGTTGAATTGAATTGAATTGATACATTAGAACTGATTTACATTGAACCCAAATAACTTGTCATCAATTTAATGGAAACTAAACATATATATATATATATATATATATATATATATATATATATATTTATATATATATATATAAATATATATATATATATATATATATATATATGTATATATATATATATATATACATATATATATATAGCGCTTCTTTAATTGGAGATTTTCATACATGGTGGTAATTCTAAAAAAAATAGCAAGCTTTTTGGTGTATCCGGTGTACAAAATAAAGAAAGTATTGATACACTATGTTTAAAAAAAAAAAACATGATATTCTTAACATTTACGTAGTTGTCAATGTTAAAGTTCATTTTTAGCGTCCTTGGCATTATTTAGTTTACAGTGAAACTCTCCAACAAAATGTAATTAGAAAAATATATTTGTTGCTGGAAAAGTGCGAAATTCTAAAGAATGAAACATACATGGAGGTAGAAGCTTTAAGTGTTTAAACAAATTATGAATAAGGCACCAAGGCTATCAAGAGAAGGTAAAGAAGATATGGTGAACCAAATACAGGCCCGGGCGAAAACTCGAACAACTGACCCCGACACGGCGTCATCGCCTAGCAGTCACCAGGTGCCAAAGGAACATCCACTTTAGCCATCCCGCTATCAAAAAAAAAAAAAAGAGAGAGTGTTCAGTGCAGATCAAGCGAGTGTAGTTATTTAGTCCCGCATCACCAACCAGGGTCACGCCCCCACCCAAAGGCCGCCAACGTTCCTATCCATAACAGTCCCCACAATTGTTGTCGTCTAGTATTGTAAGATTGAGAGAAATAGATGCAATTTAAATTAGGGTCTTTGTTTTTGGAAGAAGACTCCGGCTCCAATTGGTGTTGGCCCTAAGTCTACAATTATTTGTGGGGACTCAGCAAAAAATTTTTTTTTTTTAAAAAGACAATTTTTCGTATTCTAATTCGTACTATGACGTCTATGATAGGAGGCCGACGTGTTATACCACTTATAATATAATTAGAAGTTATGTGTCTATTGTTAGTTTAAAATGTGTAGCTTGTTTGTTGGGATGCGACGTGATTATTGAATGCTTGGTCAAAAACTCTTTAAAGAACAGCAACTTAAAAATAAATTCGAAACGAACTTAATAATGTTTATGTCCCTTTGCGACAGTTAAACGAGTTTACCACCGCTCGCAGCGGGTTACTTAAAGCTGGAGACAGCTAACCGCGTACATGTCGTTTTTTAACACTCTTGGAACTATCTTAGAATTAGTTTTATTTGGTTGTTAGGCGCTTCTGCGCTGTGTCTTGTGTGGGTAAGTCCAAATGAAGCTAATACTCTAATAATGATACAACACAAGGTGAAAGGTAAAAAATACAAAAGGCACTGGACGCTGAGGAACGAGGTCGATGAACAAGTTTAATAATGAAGGGAACCATCGAATGTCATCAAGCTTAATCTCTACGTCAATAAACCCTACCTGTCTATAAAGCCATCAGAAGTACATTTCGCATTTTACATTAACTCTGTTTACATTTCGCAATGCTTCCTCCAATCCTAGTCATGTGTTTGCTAGTCGCGTCATTGTCACTAAGTGAAAACCATATCCCTTTCTTTGAAGCAAATCACTAATATAGCCTAATTCCTAACCGTGACATAGCAGACGATGAAATGTTAGGCTGGCATTGGAAAAGAAATAAATGAGATTTCCAGCAGAGGTGAGCTGACAGAGCTGCGGTGCTACATCCGGGTCGTGGTGCCATATCCGGGTTGTGGTGCTACATCCGGGTCGTGGTGCTATATCCGGGTTGTGGTGCTAATCCGGGTTGCGGTGCTACTTCAGCCCTTGAAACTTCAGTTCCATTAAAGGGGACGAAAATTTGCTATGAGTATTTGCCCACGACAAAGGTGTTGAACATTTGCATGGACCTAAAGAAGATTAAACCGTCTGGGCAATGCTTCTCAGCCTCGACGTGGTAGACGACTAGGCCAATCGGGAAGCAAAACAGAACAGCATTCCTCCCTCTAGGTGCCTAAGGAGCGAGTCCATTGCATTGGCGGGAATGGAATAAAACACCGACAAACATGTCAATATCCACATAATGTTATTCAAGGTGTCATTTTAATAGCGGACACCTGCATGGGAGAGTTTTTCCAGTGTGCCCAGCCTTTGGCCTCACTTCTGATCCGATCGTCTTTGTGTAAGTCATCGGTTTTAGGGTTGTAATGATTTATATCTGATTGAATCTATCTCGGACAGCAGTAAAAACAGGTAGATGTAGGCAAGCTTACATAGACCTAGAGTTCCATGAGTCTTTGACTCCACTCTTAGGACAAGCTTCCATAGGCCTAGTGTTCCAAGAGTCTTAGACTCCACTCTTAGGACAAGCTTCCATAGACCTAGAGTTCCAAGAGTCACTTAACTCTTGGGACAATTACGAAGATTGGGCAGAACTGGAAGAGAGAAGGCTGTTCAACAGATAACTTAACTCTCACGATATCTTTGTATCTAATTGAGATTTTAGATCGAATCTATACTATTTTTTTTTCTAAGGACACTGGCTCATTCACCACTCAAGTAACACTAATTATTCCAACTCACGTAAAGTAAGTCTAAGTCTGCTATTACTTAACTTGGGTCTAGAACAACTAAGATATTTTTTCACGATCGAAACCATTTCAGTTCCATGTCCCAATAAGTATGTTTATTCTCAATTTAAGCGACTTTGGCATAAAATATACCTGCTAGCAAAGCATTGCTGTAGTGAAGGCTGGAGAGTATGAATGCCACAGTTTTTTTGTTGTTGTTGACTCCGTTGACAAATATGAGCTGCAGAGATGAGTTTTAATATACGGCCTAGAGCAGTGTTTCCTAAACCTTGTTCTGCGGATCCCTAGTGTTCCGCAAGGCCTGAATAGGTGTTCTACTTGAATAACTAACTAGTTAGGGTTAGGGTTAGCAATACAAATACACAAAATGTAAACAAATGCAACAATGTTAAACACAATTTCAACCTCAATCTCCGTATAACTATGTGGGAAGCGTGGTCGAGAGGCTAAGTACGCTTGAATTTGGCTTGGCTTGGCTACCTATGAAGGGGGCTCGATACAGATACCCACCCCTCTCCCACTGGTCCACAAATGAGATTGGATCACAGCGCTCTGAGCATGCTATAAGCATGAAAGTAGCGCTGTATAAAAGCTAAAATATATATTTTATGACTCCACGACAGGGGTTCTCAACCTGTGGGTCGCGACCCCCTTTGGGGTCGATTTACCATTTCCCAGGGGTCGCCTAAGACCATCGAAAATATGGATTATTATTGTCTACTCTTCTAATGCTGTATGTGTGTTTGTGGGGGGGGGGGGTCGCGGCAGAGTGGGGGATTGTAAAAAGGGGTCGGCGAGTTAAAAAGGTTGAGAACCGCTGCTCCACGAGATAAAACAAAGGGAATAATTGGCAGCAAATGTAACGTTAGAGATGACAAGCCTAAAATAATGCAACGTATTAATAGCAATGTCTTCGATTCCGAAGACTAAGAAAAGTGCAGTACTTCAAATGACTACGCAGACCCAGTTGCGGCCCACATATTTTTCCACATTTAATGTGGACAAAGCCGTTGTCTATTTAAGTTTACGCCTGTCCGTTTCAAGGGCTTTCAAGATGTGTGTCCCACGGCCTTCGTGTTCACCGAAATAAAAAAAAAATTAATAGCAAACACGCATTCTACTGGATGTACCACATTAACAAAACAATTTATAAAGCGAACATCAAGGTATTAGTTCATACCGTCTCTTGTGTTTTAATGCCTACTTTTTACTTTTAATTCCCATTTTCGTCAGAGTAAATTTGAAATATTTTGTCTGTCTGTCTGGTAAAAAGTGTGTACACGTTATTTCTCCCAGACCCCGTTTCTGATCAGGTTGACACTTCGCACAATTATTCATTGACACAGTAAAGACATGAATCAATAAAAAAAAGTAACCAATTGGACAATTAATTACTGGTATATCATTATTTTGTGTAATAGCAGCAAGGGAAACCAATACTTTGCTATTTATATATATGGCTTATTTTATTGGGTTTAGACCCCTATAAATAATTGTTAATGCTATTTCTCTCTCACACATTCTCCGATCAAGTTGATACTTTAAACAATTATTTATCGAATTAAACGAAACATGAATCAATAATTAAAAATAGTAATTTAGTCAGTTAATTATTGGTAATTAATGATTTTGTTTGATATCAAATGAGAGAAATAAATTGTACATTATTGGTAGATACTATCACAAAAGAGATACAAGACACCGATAGCAAAGACAAACAGACACAAACACTCTTTTGTTCCCCTGGCAATAAAATCCTTAAATAAGAACAATCTGGTATAAACTTTGTCACATGTAAATTATGAGTGAGTCTGGTGCGAATGTACACTTTGGTTTCTTAGAGTTATAATGTTTTTTTGTTTGGTGTAATGCACAAATTGGAAGACAAATTTCCATATGGACAATAAAGATTATTATTATTATAATTATTAATAATATATTTTTTTTCTCAACCTGCAACCGCAGCTGTGTCTCAAGGATTGGCCTCTTCAGTCACACAAGAAGTTGCAAAGGGAAGAGACCGTCTCTCGAGACGTAAAATGCCGCAGAAGAGTCAGTAGAGTTCCCCCTTTCAGATCTTGCGATGAAGTAAAGGTAATTTGTTACTCTGGCATACGGTTAACGAGGGTGTCAAGTGGCCAGCACAACGACCAAACGCCTTTACTTTTTACACAGGTAACGCATTAGAGCTGGTTGGATTCAGAAGAGCCCTAAAAATACCGAAATTAAAAATTCCAGTCTTCACCAGGATTTGAACCCGGGAGCCCTCGCGCCTTCGCAGTAAGGAATAGCTTCAAATTATTTTTTTTCCAAGCAGGTGCGACTGAACGAAGCAAAGTTAAACGTTGGTGTCACGGTAAAGACTATTATTATGAACTTGGCAACAATTCAAAGATTTAGTACGCACCAGGGTTCCATTTCCCTCCCCCCACGCCACCAATAGTTTGTTAACCAATATCTCTATATCAGACTCTCTGCACGTGTATACAGCTTGCTGTGATGTTGGCGATTTTTCAGGACGCTAAACTTGATCTTTTATGTAGCAATTAAACAAACAAAAAGAACAAAAACTATTTGAGCTACTGGCGGAAGATCTAAGAAAAACATGTTCTGTAAAATGTGTTTGAAATTGAAAAAAAAATAATCATATAACTTTAGTAAATATAACTTAGCAACAATTTCTTAACTCTTTCCTCCGTAATTATTTACCACATTCTGGTGGAATCGACGCTGGTATCGTCATTTAGGAGAGAAGGGGTTAATTAATTTATTTTTACACCATAAACCAAGAAAGCCATCTATTTATAGTCGTTCCGCCATAAAAAAAATACTTATTGATTTAAGAAATGGCAGACCATAGACCTTATTTAAAGGATTATGTGAAAATTTAACTTTCAAGATAGCCAAAGAAAAGGTTGAACTAATACAATGTTGTATTATACAGAACTGTTATAAAAATAGCCAAAGCCTAGATCCATATTATAGGCTCAGTAATTAATAAACACAAATTTCTACATTATTATTGAACCAAGTTTGGTTTAGCGGCCAAAATTATCATTTATTTTTCTAAAATTATGTTAAGTTTAGTTTATTTGGCGTTCTGATGAAAACAAATGTCCCTAAAAAACGAACTCTAACGATTTGAAACGAGGAGTTGTCGGCCATAAATCAGGAAAACTACCAACAAAAGTAGATCTAGATAGAAGGCAACAATTTATTTTCAAAATTGAAGATCATAGTTTATATACGTGTTTATCTTTCACCAAATTCATGTCGACCAGTCAGTATAATTCTGTCTATGGGATTGACAATAGAAGCCTAAGAAATGTGTACTTTCTAAAATACAAAGTTATGAAAGATCTTTTATATCAGCTTTGGTTTAAAGATTGGTAACATAAATAAAGGACTTTGTATAACAAAGTTATATAGACGTTGATATTGTTATAAAAGTAACATTAGAATTTGGTAACATCTTCCAGTTTACCATCTCTGTTCTTAGGGCTGCTCTTGAAGCGAAGACATCCAGAAATGATCTGATTAAAGGTATGCCTGTACCTAGAGCTCATCTTATAATAAAGCAACACTATTAGACTCGAGTTGATAGAGTGGGTGATGAAAGCAAAGGACCAGGCGATGTAGAAAACGTTCGACTCTTTCCCTTGCAAGCTGAATGCTGGGACGCAGCTGGTCACGATGGAGAAGGTCACCGTGGGTATGTAGCAGACGATGAGCAGGGTGGCCACCGTGATGACCAGGACAACAGTCTTCCGGTCTCTCATTGACATGGCCGCGTGCTGCGACTCGTCGGACGTAGCCGACTTGCGCCAGAGAGATTTTTTCTTGATTTTTGATACCAGCACAATTGTGAAAATGACCAACCCCACGAAAGACATCATTGTTAGCGCCGCGTGTACCGCGAAAACCAAACCCTCGACAGTCAGTCCATCTGTTTCTATGTAAACACCATTCACAATTTTGCTTTCACCTGTGACCATTTTCCAATCGAAGTATACAGTGGACACTTCTGGGAAGAGGGTTAAAAGGTTAAGAATATAAATAGTAACAACAATACCCACAGTCCTGTTCGGCGTGACCCATTTCTTCACTTTCAGAGGTTTGGCTATAGACAGATACCGTTCAACTGTAACGTAGACAGTTATCCAGCCTGTAATTCTTGCAGAGCAGCCATGAAGCCAAGCCCCGAAGAGATAGTGTATATCATTAAAAAAGTTCTTTATAAAAGGGCTCAAGCAGGCGTTAAGCCAGAGCAGGGTCAGCAGGCTGCCAATGTCCGAGATCGCCATGCCAAAGAAGCTGATGTTCATAGAGTTGCTGAAGCCCTGCTTGACCAGCACGCGGATGTTGATGCTGTTGGCGACAAGACCCACGATGCTGATGGCGCTGCTGAGTACGACGTAATTCACAATTTTAAACATCCAAGTGGCATAGTCACTTAACAGACCTGTCGACGCTGGGGCAACAGTGCGACACAATGTTTGATTCGTTTCACAAATGAGCTCCATATTCTGACTTTTTATTTTATTTACGTTTACGTTTAAATATGAAGCAACTGTCGAGGGTAGTCAAGTCTATATCCTTCCGATAGAAAGAAAGAAAAATATATTCACAAACGTTTATTTATAATGTTCAAATTGTCTGGTTGGTTAGGAACTCCTAATACTTTATATACAATTTAAGAGAATGTTTGAATTAGTACAAAAAGAGTCCGTAGTTGAGATGAGAAGTTCATTCTAACTTAACTTGTCCTAGAAACTTTTTACGTAAAATGGCAGTGAAGTTGATCCTTAACTCTTTCAGTGCTGAGTTACTCTCACGAGTAACTTCGCTAGCGCTTTAATTACATAATAATTTTTTTTTAAAAAGCTACGTTAGTTTTAGTAACTCTAACCACCCTGCAGATTTTTTGTTTGTTCAAGTAAACTCGATTGTTTCGATCAAAAATAATTCGCAGTGAAAGAGTTCAATCTATTTTCAATGGCTGTTTTTATGTACATTTAGAGCTGTTTATAAAGTGTGTTTTTTTTTAAGTATCCATTCTGCCTGAGTAAATCGTGAATGTTTCTAAGATAATTAAATGTCTGACGAATCGAACAAAGTATTAGGCCTATTGATTTCAACACGCTTATTGCTAGTTCACTTTTACAATTCAGAGACAAAATCTCTTGCGTTTTCAATACTGTCATTTTAAATCTTTATAATCATCCGAAATGAAAAAGAAAAGATCAATTTAATCGTTGTCACAGTTGGGTGAGTTTAGGTTGCGATAAATAGTGTCTTTATAAACTTTGGCGATTTCGTCATCAGGAAATGCTGTTACTGCACAAGGGCTGATTTGTCGAAGGAGGTTGCTCGGTCCTTTCTAATATTGAAACATCTATTAATGTCAATTATCCAATATGAAATGGGTTTTGAATACCTTGCAATAATTTAATTCACTCAATAACTGTTTAACAAAAAAAGCCAATAATGTCTGTATAATGATGCATAATGACAGTGTGGATTCGTAAATGCTAATATCACTTGAGAAAATAGAAATCTGAGTCATTAGTTACGGTATGTTATTAAATGCTACAGGTTTTGAACCACATGAAAAATCGCACGATCATTGTCCAATCAATAGACTATAGTGTTCCACGTTTGAGAACAGTTTGTCGAACTCTATCAGAGCTTTGCGGAACTAATGGCTTAACCAGATGCCGCTCATTTAACACTTTTCTGCACTTTAGTGCCAACTTTCAAACTTTGACAACGTCTAAAATGAGGTAGATAAATAAATAACGACTCCTGATAAATATCACTAAATGCAGCAGTCAGTTTGTTCTCTAAAAAAAAATGTTTCAATAATTCTAGAAGCTTAATTCTAGATCAGACCATGATAATGTTAAAGAGTTATGCATTTAATTATTCAATTTTATCCTGATCCCTACTATTCATTGACCTCTGAAAGCAGTAAAGTAAATGCAATGAGACGACTTCATTTCAAGTTTGATGTTTAGACATATTAAAATGGTGCCCATAGAAGCAGAATCGAACACATACACATTCTGTATGTCTCAGAGGCGTAGTAAGCAAAACGTACGCCCGGGGCAAGAAACTTAACTGGTGCCCCCCCCCCCTCTTTCCATGAACATCATACATGAATATAAGCTTATAAATAAAAAGTATTTAATAATAATATAATACGAATAAATTTAGAATGTACTACATAACTAAAATACCTACAATAATTGTATTTATTTGGCCCCTCTCTGCGTGTGGCCCCCGGGGCAACGTGACCCCTTGCACCCCCCCCCACCCCCACTATGCCTCTGGTGTGTGTATAAAAATTGTTCAGACTTATATAATTTGTCGAATATTTCATTCTACACTTGTCAAAAGCGTTGAGAAACTACTTGTTGAATAAGTCTAATAGTCTGAAATCAAAAACTATTGATCAACTAGATCTTAAATCTGAGATACTTTGGTCTGACATAGTTTTGTGTTACATTATCTTCATAAATTGCACTAATAAACAATATTTTCTTAATCGGTTCATTCGAGTTTCGTTTTTGATATCTTTGTATTTTATCTACACAAGTTTCACTTAGACTCACTAGAAGTATGTTTGTATTTAATCTGCACAAGTCTCGTTTACGTATGTTTGTATTTAATCTGCACAAGTCTCACTAGGGACTATACGTATGTTTGTATTTAATCTGCACATGTCTCACTAGGGACTATACGTATGTTTGTATTTAATCTACACATGTCTCACTAGGGACTATACGTATGTTTGTATTTAATCTACACAAGTCTCACTAGGGACTATACGTATGTTTGTATTTAATCTGCACATGTCTCACTAGGGACTATACGTATGTTTGTATTTAATCTACACATGTCTCACTAGGGACTATACGTATGTTTGTATTTAATCTGCACATGTCTCACTAGGGACTATACGTATGTTTGTATTTAATCTACACATGTCTCACTAGGGACTATACGTATGTTTGTATTTAATCTACACATGTCTCACTAGGGACTATACGTATGTTTGTATTTAATCTGCACAAGTCTCACTAGGGACTATACGTATGTTTGTATTTAATCTACACATGTCTCACTAGGGACTATACGTATGTTTGTATTTAATCTACACAAGTCTCACTAGGGACTATACGTATGTTTGTATTTAATCTGCACATGTCTCACTAGGGACTATACGTATGTTTGTATTTAATCTGCACAAGTCTCACTAGGGACTATACGTATGTTTGTATTTAATCTGCACAAGTCTCACTAGGGACTATACGTATGTTTGTATTTAATCTGCACAAGTCTCACTAGGGACTATACGTATGTTTGTATTTAATCTGCACAAGTCTCACTAGGGACTATACGTATGTTTGTATTTAATCTACACAAGTCTCACTAGGGACTATACGTATGTTTGTATTTAATCTGCACATGTCTCACTAGGGACTAAACGTATGTTTGTATTTAATCTACACATGTCTCACTAGGGACTATACGTATGTTTGTATTTAATCTACACATGTCTCACTATACTATTATGTAATATGTGTTTTAATTTATGTACACAAGTGTCAGTGTAGGTTACATATTATGTAATAAGTTTGTATTTAATCTTTACAACTTTCTTTATAAGTATTAATTAATATGTTGGTATTTTACCTACACAAGTCTCACTATAGGCTACATAGTATGTAATATGTTTGTATGTAACCTACACAAGTCTCACTATAGGCTACGTAGTATGTAATATGTTTGTATGTAACCTACACAAGTCTCACTATAGGCTACGTAGTATGTAATATGTTTGTATTTAACCTACACAGGTCTCACTATAGGCTACATAGTATGTAATATGTTTGTATGTAACCTACACAAGTCTCACAATAGGCTACGTAGTATGTAATATGTTTGTATTTAATTTTCACAAGTCTCACTATAGGCTTCGTAGTATGTAATATGTTTGTATTTAATTTTCACAAGTCTCACTTAACGTAACACACACAAATCTCACTGTAACAATGTAAGAACCATTCCGTCACATATTGTTTTATTGGTCTACACAATTTAAACCGACAATCAAGCAAGGTTCCTAGCTTGAACAAAGATCAGTTTGACATTTTACGATCACAAAAGTTCAGTTATCGGACCATCTGCGTTATACAATCATTTCCCCCGTAGTATTTACAGATCTGATAACCCTATTTAGTTAATGGAAACACTCTAGCATAGTTTACACTGGAGAACCACAGAGGTACGTTACTACATTGTCGGTGAATAGCGTCTCATTTCATTGGATAAAGGGGATGTTGAACTAATATCAAATATCTTATCTTATCTTATCTTATATAATACAGACGTTACTTCAAAAAAGAAGATGATTACGTCCTACGCGTCATGCATTTAGTCATGCATATTAACCAATGACTTAAATTCTGCCAAGTCACTGTTTTTTCTGGCTAGCTCAGGCGACCAATTCCATGCTCTAATAGCACTAGGGAAGAAGGAGTATTTGTAAAAATTTGTCCTAGCATATGGGACGAGAAATGTGCCTTTATTTGTGTGTCTTTCTGAGTA
Organism: Biomphalaria sudanica; assembly: GCA_036873155.1. NCBI lineage: Eukaryota > Metazoa > Mollusca > Gastropoda > Planorbidae > Biomphalaria > Biomphalaria sudanica. The sequence continues at coordinate 920,644 of JAZGLO010001455.1, forward strand.
TTTTATTAGATTTTGTTTTTGTATTTGAAGATTATGGTTCAGTGTTTTATGTATAATTGCTACTTTACTTTACCGACTAGTGCAACTTTATTTTTGGTACTTGACTGACAAATCTTGTGACAGTATTTTAAACCGAGCACTAATCATAACTATTTTCAAAGTTCTCAAGTACCCGTTTTAAGAATCGATTCTTTTGAAAGGGATGTATCGATTCCAAAAAACTATTTTTAGATTAGCGTATGCCTTGCAATGTTTCCCAAAGTGGGGTACGTGTACCTCCCAGGGGTACGGGAAGAGTTTCAACGGGGTACGCGTTCTACGCCATTAACTATGTTGATTTTATTTAAATACCCATCTAATATGTTCAGTTGATAAATGCTTTTCATCATTTTAAAAATAATTAAGTCGAAAAACAAAAAAGATTCTTAGATTAAAATAAACAACCAGAGAACCAAATTCTATAGCGTTACGAAAATTCTAGAAGGGGTACAAATGTTTCAAACGGTTTGGGAAACACCGCATCAGATAGAATCGATATGCTACAGAATGAATGAAAAATTGTGTATAAAATTGTGATGTGCTGTTGTCAGTTTTCGTCGACCTGTCCATTAGAGTCACAAAAGCAAATATGACCAAAAAGCTCCAGAACTTCATTTACAGTTGCCTATCCCGAATAGTTGGAATCAGGTGGCCCGAAAAGACATTTGTGATATGTAGTGTAACAAGTAGATCTGAAAATCCGTGAATAACCTTTGAATTATAGTAATGACGTTGAGCTAGGCTATAGGCACAGGGCCATAGAATTCTGCTGTTTGAGATTTGATCCAAGTTTCGCAATAATATTTTCTCTAAAAAAAAAATATAAAATTTTGAGTCCTGTGCGAGGCCCCAACCAATCGAAGCCCTAGGCGGTCGCCTAGTGGCCTAGTTTGCATAAACCTAAGGCTGGCATTGATCTGAAACTCTTGTCAAATTTCTTAGCGCTAAACACGTTATAAAATTAGATGTAAATTAGTTCCAACTTCCCACTTCGACTCGAACCCATGATGTTCAGGTTAATAGCCAAGTGTTCCTAACTTCCTAGCTCCCTCAATTAATTAAGAAATCACGCGCCTGTGAACAAAGAGGAAATAATTAACAGATCAGAAGATGAACTAATTAACAGATATAAATAAGCTTCGCGTGATTCTGTCTGGAGTGTTTTGAATTTAAAAATAGAACGACTTCGATTAGCTAGTTGTGAAGAGGTCAATCATTGATCGCTGTGGCGTAAGTAACAGCTGGTAGGAAATGATGTCAGGTCATATCTCCTCGAGTTGTTATCTCTGACTTGACCTACATCTGATTTGTATTCCTGCCTTTTCTTTAGCTGGTCCAAGGAACATGCTTTACTGTTTATGTTTACATCGAAGACAAAACCTTTAAATTATTTAAGTTTGCAAATTCAATTCACATCAAGAAACAATGTAAAGAGTAGAGTCCCTTTTCCAACCATGCGATCTATATGGCAGATGATGTAAAGGTCCTCTGTCTCTGTGGCCAACGTTCACGATGGTGTCAACTGTCATGTGGCCAGCAGGTGACCAGGTTATGAATAGCAGTAGGCAGGGTATGAATAGCAGCAGGCAGGGTATGAAGCTATGGACCCGGAACCACCGAGACGACCACACGACCAGGCAGCCAGCCTGAATACTGAAGATGGTGCCCCCCCTCCTCATTTTGACTGAAAGACTTTTGACTTTACTAATGTGCAGTCGTTGGGTTGTACCTTTAAAACAGCATCTCTTGTCACTCGTCTCCCAGACGTGAACGCTCATTCACTTTTTTATAGTTTCAAGTGCGATGGACTTACTTGTAGTTACATCAGAATCTATTCAGCCAATACATGCATAGCATCCGTCGTAATTTTAATCATGGTTACATCAGAATCTATTCAGCTAATACATGCATAGCAACCGTCGTAATTTTAATCTATTCCGAGAAAAACATTCATAAAAAGCTAAAAACATTCTAGAAATAAAAACAAATCACCCTTTGGGTCAGGGTTTTGTGAGTTAACCACTACAAAAGAGATACAAGACACCGATCTATCTATGGCCTCCTTCAGTCGCGAAGCGACTATGGATCATTTCATGGAAATGAGATGAATGCCTGGGCATTAGCTGTGGTCGGATCGATGTCGCCCACACATCAGTTCCCCCATCTCCACGCAGCTGATGTATCCAAAGGAATGGCAGTGCCGATACAGTTTGGGGTCAGCGGCGTCGCAGGTTCTGCCAGAGTGGAGCACTGGATGCTGCAAACTGCCTTAGGGTCGCCAGCTCCTGATTTTTCCTCAGGGTTGACTCCCGAAGCCTTTCCCGTGATTGGGTATAGCTGCAAGGCAACAGAGGTTTGAATTCAGAGTTTTCCTTCTCTTAGGTGGGTTATAGCCAGCCATGGCTAACGAGCCCCTCCTGCCCGAAGCTTACTGGTTAAGGCGCCAGTTACTCGCCTTTCCCCCTTCTCCTGTTAGTGAGAACAGTTCCGCCGGACTCAATATCTGAGCCGCAAGACACCGATAGCAAAGACAAACAGGCACAGCAACTCTTTTGTTCCCCTGGCAATCAAATCATTAAGTGAATAGAAACAATCTGATTCGCATCTAAATTATGAGTGACTCTGGTGTGAATGTATATTTTGGTTTTCTATAGTTATCATGTTTTGTTTGGTGTAATGCACAAATTGTAAGGCAAATTTCATCATGTATAAAAAGATTATTATTATTATGTTAGAAAAGAACGAGTATTCATTCTCTGGCGCTGCCAGGGTCGAGTTTCGTTTAAGAGAAACAAAATTCAATGTAGTCACTTTATCAGTTTCCACTGAGGAATTTTCTGGTGATGTGACAGGTATGCAGCAGTACCGCTCTCTGACAGGCAACGAGAATGTTCCTAGGCCTGTTAAAAGCCTTGAAGGTATCTGTGAGGTCATTTGTTATTATCCCCTCGGTTGATATAACAATGAGGTATAGTGTTATTTTGGATAACTTCCATAAACGCTTAATCTACAAGCCTAGGTTCCCATATTTTCTATGTTTTTCTATCTCATTTTTTCTTAAATTATGAGACAGTGGTACGGCGATGTCGATAATGGTAGCGTATTTTTCTTTTTTATCAACGAACAGCAAATCTGGGCAATTGAAATCTACCGTTTTGTCGGTCAAATTGGCCTATCCCAGTACAGCAGATGGTCAGTAGACTCGAGAACCTCTTGTGGCAAGTATCTATATTATAAAGTAGAATGTGAGATGTATGTATGTATGTTACTTATACACATCAAAACCGCTTGACCAATCTTGATAAAACTAGGCAGGAATGTTCCTTGGGTACTAACTTAGACCGTAGTGTATGTATTGTAGCCCTAAAACAAACTTAAGACCCTCAAAAAAAATAAAGTTGTCAGACTCTATTACAGCTATAGTATTTTATGGATCTAGGCCATGGTTAACAATGTTGACATGAGAAAAGATCGAAAGGATTTAGACCTAGATCTAATTTTAAGAAATACATGAAAATACAAAAGAAGATCCATTGATTTCATTATGTAATAAAATTAACCTTCAATTTTGTTTTTCAAAAGCATTTTTTTACATAAATTAGTTCCTGATATCTGTGACTACAGATTTCCTGGCGAACATTCTTTCATTAGACATTACCAATTGGTTACACATTAACACATCTCTCTACTGAGTCTATTCCTAGGTCTTGGTCTAAAACTCTTATTGAACTTCTTTTCGCAAAGATAGTTTTGTGCTTTAACACATAAACGTACTAATTATTGTCCATTCATTTGATATTTTAATCAATTTAACATTCAAATTGGTTTTTCTAAAGCATTTTTAATACATTCGTTCGCTGTTCCCTAAAGTTGCGTAGCCGTGTTGAGATAGGCCTATATTCATTCATGAAAAAAGGTCACGCATGCGCAACACAGAATGAACTCCAATAAAAGCCAATTTTTAACTCTAGATTAGTGTAGATTTAGATCTATGTCTACCTAAAGATCTACTTTATACATTAACACATGAACATACAAATTTTAATCAAATATATGTAGGCCTACAAGCAAATGTTTTAATTTGAAAAAATGGATTAAGCCTATTAGCTATTTTGTATTTGATAGCTTCATTCACACTATTTTTACAATGACACATTCGCTTTACTTATTACATTATTATTTCGTTTAATTGTGACTATATCGACAGTAATGCGCAAATAAGGACCCGCTGGTCGCGGGTAACATATGTCTCATTGGCCTCCTTCAGTCGTAGGACGACTATGGTTCATCTCAGAGCACACTTCCTCATGTGGCTGTGGAGCCCTATTTTGGAGAGACACTCCCGTCCACAGATAGCGCAGGTTAGGGTCCCCTTGGCTTTTGCTTCGGTGGTAGAGGAGCTGGCCGTTTTTCGGATTGTACGTTTTTCTTCCTGGGCTGAGACCCATGTACTTTCACTGTCCATAGCTTTCTTGGTCACTGTCTCTCTCCATCTGTTGCGGTCTAGAGCTATGACTACTGTATGTCAGTACTGATGTTCACTGATTCGAGGTCACGTTTTATTACATCTATGTAACGGAGGTGAGGGCGACCAGTTTTTCTTGTGCCAGTCGCGAGTTGACCATAGAGGATGACTTTCGGGATGCGCTTGTCCTCCATCCGGCAAACATGTCCAAGCCAGCGCAAACGGCGTTGTCTGAGGGCTGTAAAGATGCTGGGAATACCTGATCGCGCAAGGATCTCAGTATTGCACACTTTTTCTTTCCATGTGACATTCAAGATCCTACGGAGACATCTCAAATGGAATGAGTTTAGTTTTCTCTCTTGCTTTGCGTAGGTGGTCCATGATTCACTGCCATACAGCAGTGTACTCATAACGCACGCCTTGTAGACTTCCATTTTGGTCACCGTAGTTAGCTTATGGTTTTCCCAAACTCTTAGTCTGAGTCTAGCGAATGTCGAGGCAGCCTTCCCTATGCGTTTTTCATCTCCTCTTCTAGGGACAGGTCATCTGTAATTGTGGATCCCAGATAGCAGAATTCGTTTACGGCGTCCAGCTTGTTATCGTCAATGAGGATGGAGGGTGGTGCTGTAGTAGGTGGTCCCATAACATTTGTTTTCTTCGTGCTAATAGTCAAGCCATATTCTTTACAGGCCTGAGAGAAGCGGGACATTAGCGACTGAAGTTCCTCTTGTGTGTGTGCCACTACCGCTGCGTCATCCGTGAATAGCATATCTCTTACGAGGGTGGATCTGATTTTAGTATTGGCCCTCAGTCAGGCAATATTTAGAAGTTTGCCATCAAATCTGGAATGGAGATAGATGCATTCAGTGGATTTGTCAAACGCTTTGTGGATTAGCAGTGAAAATTGTATTCCAAAGAGGGTTGGGGCCAGGACACATCCTTGTTTAACTCCGCTGTTTATACTGAAACTTTCAGAGCTGGCACCGTTGAATTGCACATTTAGTAGCTTGGGTGGACAGCCTATTAACTGTAAAATTTTAAAGAGGCCATCTCTGCTAACTAGATCGAAGGCCTTTGTCAGGTCAATAAACGCAATGTACAAAGGCATCCTTTGTTCTCTGCACTTTTCCTGGAGTTGGCGGATGGAGAAAATCATGTCAATCGTGGATCTCCCTGAGCGGAAGCCGCATTGTGATTCTGGATAGACCCGATCAGCGAGTTTTTGTAGCCTGGGAAGTATCACTCGAGCAAAGACTTTGCCTATAATACTTAAGAGGGAGATTCCCCTGTAATTGTTGCAGTCGCTTCTGTCACCTTTGTTTTTATACAGTGTAATGATTTTAGCATCCCGCATGTCTTGTGGCACAGCACCTTCTTGCCAACATTTACAAAGCAGTTTGTGTAGAGGTTGGATTAGAGTAGTTTTGCATTGTTTTAGAAGATCTGGGGGGATACCATCGCATCCGGGTGCTTTGCGGGCAGCAATGTTGTCTATGGCTTTGTTGAGCTCTGAAAGGGTGGGTGTTTCATCTAGCTCGTTCATTGTGGGTAATTGTATGATGGCTTTAAGGGCTGAGTCAGAGACTGAGCTTGTTGTGGCGTAGAGCTCAGAGTAATGTTCCACCCATCTGTGCATTTGTTGGCACTTGTCTGTGATAATTTCCCCAGTGGTTGATTTCAGAGGTGCTGTCTTGTTTTGGGAGGGTCCGAGCCTTGTTGATTCCTTCATACACCCCTCTTATGTTGCCCACTTGGGCTGCGAGCTGAATACTCTCACTGAGCTCTACCCAGTATTCATTGGCACAGATCCTTGCTGTCCTCTGTGCATTGGCTCTAGCTTCTTTCAGGTTTAGCAGGTTGCGATGGGTAGGTTTTGCCTTGTAAGTAGCGAGTGCATCTCTCTTTGCTCTGATGACAGGTGCTAAAATACCTGCTTTAGAGTCGAACCAATCATTTTGTTTTGTAATTTTTCTTCCAAAGATTTCCAGGGAAGTCTTTTGTATGGTGGACTTGAGGTGTTCCCATTTTTCAGTTGCTGTATTCTCAGAGATATTTTTATACTCGCGTTCAAAAGATTCCGCAAACTGTATCTGGAGATCAGGTTGACACATCTTGCTTACATCGATTGGGGTCTTCCAATCTGCTTGGTATGGTGGATTTCTTTGGGGAGGAGATTGATCTTACAACATACCAAGGAGTGATCTGTGTCGCAGTCTGCACTGTGTTAGGACCTGGTAAGCTTGACAAATTTTAAGCACTTTTGTCTTACCACGATTAGGTCTAGTTGGTGCCAGTGTTTGGAGTGAGGGTGCCGCCAAGATACTCTGTGCTGCGGTTTAGTCTTGAAATAGGTATTAGTGACGCAGAGGGAGTGTAGTGAGCAAACCTCGAGGAGCCTTTGTCCGTTTTCATTTACTTTTCCGACACCAAAACGCCCAATACAGCTGTCCCATGCAGAGTTGTCAGATCCAACGCGTGCATTGAGGTCGCCGAGGATGATAACCTGTTCCGTGGTTGGGATCTCGCTAAGAGCAGACGAAAGGTTGTCATAAAACATATCTTTGGCCTCTGGTGTGGAAACAGAGTAGGAGCGTAGGCACATATCAAAGTCACATGTCCAATAGATGTGTTAAGGCGTAGTGATAGGAGTCTTTCTGAACCGTTGCACTTCAGCTCTACTGTGTTCAGCAGTGTGTTCTTAACTGCAAAACCAATGCCATGTTCCCTTACTTCACTTTCGGCTTTGCCTTGCCAGAAGAAGGAGTAGTCTTTTTCTTTGATTGATCCAGAGTCAGCTAAACGAGTTTCCTGAAGGGCGGCAATGTCTACTTTGAGCCTGGACAGTTCATCGTTTATTATTGCAGATTTTCTGACTGCCACTTCCCGTGTTTGGCCGACGCCGCGCCTAAGGCGAAGCTGGAGTGTCCTCTCCAGTTTTTTAGGGTTAGGGCTTTGAATAAGTGAGATGAAAGCCTGGGCATTGTTTATGGTCGGAACGATGTCGCCCACACAGCAGTTCCCCCCTCTCCGCGCAGCTGATGTGACCGAAGGAACGGAGTATCCAGTACAGTTTGGGATCTGTATCGCCGCAGGATCTGCCAGGCTGTAGAACGGTGTGCCACAGTCTGCCTATGTCTAGTTTATAATAAAAGGGAGTATTCTTAGCGATCAAATTGTGTGTCAAAAGCCAAGTGTTGGTGTACTAGCTTTGCAACTTGGTTATGGCGACCTAGGTAGGCTGATTTTGATAAGGCTGAACATCCTGCCATAATTTGTTCAATCGACTCACCCAAATCTCCAAATTCTCGGCATCATTATTATTATTATATAGAGAAGCGCGCAGACACTTCATAATAGGCTATATTTTTACAAAACTTATTTTAACTCTGTATGTCTGTCTGGTAAAAAGCTTGTACACGTTATTTCTCCCACAATCAATCTAGGATCAAGCTGACATTTCTTTTACTTGCCAATTACAATTAAAAAAAACAATTATTTAATTACCTATTGGTAATTAATTATTTTGTTTGGTATCTCGAACAAGGAAAAAAAATTTACTTCATAAGAGGGAACAGGTTGAATTAGTCCCCTTTATTTTTTTGTAGAAAGAAAAGTTTGTAACTAATTATAAAACTTAAAAAGTATATATATATATATATATATTATTTTGCTTGTCTTTTTGCAGCGTACAATGGTCGGAAGAGGCGTAGGAACAATATTTTTAGATTGAGAGGCTTCGCAGAAAAGTCAATGTTTAGTAAGCACTTGTTTATATTTCCTAAATTCTTATTCATTCATTGCTGAGCTTAGCAATATAGACATACTTAAGTCCCTTTGGCACAATTAATTCCCACCTATTTTTCTCTTTTTAGCAGACGGCAAGTTCGCATTATAGTTCATACGCTTTTATAGTCACCGGCGGGATAGGCCACCCATCAATAGACTTACCATTAAGTATGTGTTAATTTTATTATTGCTATTGCCTTAGTTTGATAAACACCTGTGTACAACTGTTTAAAACAGAAAAGACGTCACGAACACACTGACATAACTGGCGTTACTTCTGATAGCCTTAGCAGTAACATCTTGAATTATTACACTAGGCCACGGTATCGAATAAAAAGTATAAGGGAAAATAGATTTCACTTTAAGTTATACAATATCAGAGTAGGAAAATGAACGTATCCGTCAATAACAGTTAAGTATTGGACACGCCAGCTCGTAAAGCGGGCGGATTCGATCCAGTCATAAGAATCGTTGCGAATAAATCAAATCGGGGGGGGGGGGGGGGGGCGTCCAGTGTCTTTGTAAAGGGGAGTAATTTCTGTCACCTGTGCGAATAGTGGTACACGGAATATATCTATTGTTGCGGTTCGGGAGCAGCTGTTGGTTAATTAGGACTTCGTCTTGTTAGTGGACGTCTTGTTAGTGGACGTCTTGTTAGTGGACGTCTTGTTAGTGGACGTCTTGGCCGTGTTGGGGGTCATTTTTCAGCATTCTTCTACGATATCATCATAGGCTAATCGATCTACACTTGTGGATGAACTACCTGTACCGATGTCCAGTGGACAGCTTGGGCCAGCACGTTTGTGTCCAGGCGTAAGTGGCCATTATTTTCAGATGGCGTGTGGGTGTGACAAGAATGACGGGTACTTGCTGATGTCAAAGATTAAGTGACAACTAGGTCAATATTCGTCAGTGTGTCGACTTCAGTTGCTTATGATGTTTACGCTGTGTAACGATTTGACCAACTGCCGACGTCACGAGCACCAGCATGTAGAGCGGAGGATAGTGATGAGGTCGCGGAGCTTCTCGTGCCCCTCCTACAGCGCCGATGATGCCTACAGCGACTTCTACTATTACTACCCACACAAGTTTCACAACAATGTCTTGAACAGTAAGTAGCAACTTGAGTTAAAAGCTCCCCAGTCTATTTGATGACTGTACTCACGGTTGAAAGAGACGCCTTCAGTGGCTATTGTGCATAAATCCGTGTCCTGTTACTTCGAAGTTCAAGTCTGACAATCTTTGTGTGCTCCTAAATATATTCACGCCGAGTTTGCTCGTGTCTGCTTGTAGGATTTTTAAAAAAAAAGAAACTCACAGATGTTACAATATATCAATATATACTAACGAAACAATTGATTTTCGCATACTATTAGACACGAAGATAGGTTTGACTTAGCCATGAAACAAGCGGAACATTAAAAATACTTTTTTTTTAAAAGACAACACCGGTTCCTCGTTAATTAATACAACTTATAGAGCGATTGTTTTTCTCTGAATAACTAATGAATGTTACATTTTAAAACATTGGAACATTGTTTACCTCCCCCTCATCCCAAACTTTCTGTATGAGAAAGAGTCCTGGTTAAGTGAATATAAAAAAAAAAACACTTCATAATATTCTAATGATACCCCTTTAGGTGTAGATTTAGAAGTGGATGCGCAAAATTTTCATAAACATTTATTTATTAAACTCTTAAATCTTTTCATGCCTTGCATTCGGAAATTCCCGAACGCAATAGTCCTTTTAAGAACGCGAAAGTCCTTTCAAGACCGATGTTGGATCTAGGTCTATACCTAGTTTTCTAGCCAAATTTAAATTTATTTCTTGTTTAAATCTGAAAAAGTATGTTTTCCCGGTGACTTAATTCTTTTTTTTCAACCATGTACATCAAGTCTTAAATTTATAGGAATCTCGTTAGAGCCGTTTTTAATATCCGTGTCCATGTTCCACCCTCCACCCCCCATGAAGTTGTGACTTGAATAGAGGTATAGTAAAAAAAAAAATCTCCGGCTTGTGTTGTCTTCAAATATATCATCTCGGTTTCATAACATGTGTATTTTAATTATAATATTAAGCTTGCCGCATAACCTCTCTACTAATGTACCAGCTAGTACGCTCATACATTGACTTGCTAATAACGGTAGTTGGTCGGTCGTTGGATTGTAACTTTAACCTGCTAATATAACTTAACCGATGTAGGCGTATTATTATTATTTATTTGTAGAACTTAAAACAACTTTTAAATATGACTTTTATTAACAATATACATTCCTCATCCCATATGCTAGGACAAATTTGTACAAATACTCCTTCTTCCTTAGTGCTATTAGAGCATGGAATGGGTTGCCTGAGCTAGCCAGGAAAACCAGTGACTTGGCAGAGTTTAGGTCATTGGTTAGTATGCATGACTGAATGCATGACGCGTAGGACGTAATCATCTTCTTTTTTGAAGTAACGTCTGGTGTTACTCTAGTCAAATGTGAATATTCGTTTGTTATGAATCTCACTGCTCTATTTTGTGTTTGTTCCAGTTTCTTAATGTTTTCTTGAGTTGAGGGGTCCCAAACGGTGGATGCATATTCTATTATTGGCCTAACCAAGGTTAAATAACATTTTAGTTTTATGTTCTTATTTGATTTATAGAAATTTCTTTTAATAAATCCTAATGCTTTGTTTGATTTTTTTATAGTTTCATCAATATGTGGATTCCATGACAGTTTTTCATTTATTATAACACCTAGGTATTTTGCGTTTTTAGTCTGTGTTACTGGTTTGCCATGAATAAGATAAGTGGAATTAATTTGTTTTAGTTTTTTTGTTACTCTTAACAACTGACATTTTTCTGGGTGGAAAGACATGCTCCAATTTGATTCCCATTTCTGTAATTCATCTAATTCTCTTTGTAAAATATCTGTGTCTTGTATTGTTTTTATTGTTCTATATATTATGCAATCGTCTGCAAATAATCTGACTTTTGTTCCTGAACTAATGCAATTTGGTAAATCATTTATGTAAATTAAAAATAGTAGTGGACCTAAGACTGTTCCTTGAGGTACACCTGAGTTTACTGTTATTGGTGTTGATTTAGAGCCATTAATTATTACAGTTTGTTCTCTCCCTATCAGAAAATCTTTAATTCACTGATGCAGTGGACCATTAATGCCGAAATATTTTAATTTTTTAAGCAAACTATGGTGGTGAACTTTGTCAAAAGCCTTGGAAAAATCTAGTAAGATAGCATCTATTTGTTCACTATTATCTAAACCTTTTGAAAAATCATCAATTAGTCCTATTAGTTGTGTTTCACATGATCTATACATGATCTATCTATGTGTTTCTATGTTGTGATCGAAATATAAATTCATATAATTTATACAAATAAAAAAGTTAATACCTATCCCCTTAAATTATCAAATATAAATGCTTAGGCTAATGTTAGTGTGGGTGAAATGCCTGCTATCATTATTATATATCGTTTTAAATTAGATTTATTCACTGACTGAACAGAGTTAAGAATGGTGCCCTAATGGCGGTATTTGGTTAACATGTTTTTTTTAAGTAAACTGCTCATCTTTGTATAGATCTCATGAGAATATTTTAATAACTTTTCACCGTGACGGAAATCTTTCAATTGAAAGTTTCTCGCAACATTTTTCCCGGTCAGCCAGTCAAGATAAATCGATCATCATTTGAAAGGAATTTTATGATTGACAGCTGTCCCTTTAAGGAGAAAAAGCAGTTCGGTTTGTCTGTCGGCCCGTCTGTCTATACATAACATTTAGGGAGCAAAAACTAAAAACGTTACTACTTTGCCCGAGAATGATAAAGATTCTATAGGAAAAAGATTTCTGCTCAGAATAGGTCTCGAGCACTACAAATTCACAAAGGAGGCTGTTAAAAAACAAAAAAAAAAACCAAAAAAAAACACAAATAAAAACAACACAAAAAAAAACGGTAGCTATCATTTTTTCTACTGTATAGGCTACGAGTAGAGGTGTGTACATGTAAACCAGAAAATATAAAGGATGTCTAAATAATTTACCAACAGTAAAAGCCGGACATTTTCACTTCTTAAACCAATTCCTGTCGGAACACTATAGCTGATAGCAAATATTTTGGACCCGGTAAGGGCCCCAACTGGGCCAGCCCATACTATAACCACATGGGCCCCATTTGGGGGGTGAACGTTTGCCCAAACGGTCGCCTTAATGATGAGTCTGGACTCAGTTGGAGGGGGGTGGAGCGGCAGAAAATCCCCGTGTGAAACCCGTGTGGGGTCAGTAAGGGGAAGGACTTGTGACCCCGACAGGGCCAAAGATACTTGGCTCTTTGGTGGGGGGGGGAGAATTAATGAAAGCCCAATTGGGGCCCTTAAGGGACGAGTCTGGGCGCAATCAGTAGGCCCAGATGAAGCCCTGATGGATACCTGAATAATTTACCATTACAATAAGCAATAGAGTAAAAGCCGGATATTTTCACATCTTAAGCCAATGCCTGTCGGAAGGAGAACACTACCACCAAGGAAAGGAGGACGCGGCAAATCCTTCTTTTGCCGGACGTCAGGTAACTACACGGGGTTGCTGACTAGTTTGTCTGACTACATCAACTCCTTTCTTTAGTTCACTTTATTTTTTCATGCAAGATTAAGCAGTCGTCTATTTTTTTTATTTTAAGTTTAGAGAAGCAACGTAATTGCTTCTAATGTGAACTAATAAAATAAAATACAAAACTATTATCTAAAAAAAAAATAGTATTTTGAGGGGGGGGGGATTGCTGGCAACTCCAAGTGTTAAGACAATGATAAGATTTTAAAATTGTTTTTGTCAATCAACTTCTAAAAATAGCAAGGAATCCCTTATTTGAAGCTATTGGTGCTTTTAACAAGGCACAGCTCCGGCAAAAAGATGCGGTTCGAATTTAATATTTCGAAAAAAGATTTTATAATTTTGTAGTTAATAATATTTTTTCTAACACAATGATCTATATGTATATCTAATTTCGAAGAAAGTAAATTTTGAATAGATGATAAACCTTTTTCTAAAACAACAAACATTAAAAGAAATATTTTTTAGGAAAGTACGTGTATTTTTAAAATCTTATTACACTTTACTTTTTTTTAAACATTAATTAGCCCTAAAAAGACATTTAAAAAAATATATAATTTGGCAGTTAATTCATTAGTATTTTAAAACGGAAATAGGGGGAGACAATCAATGTGTAAATATTCAACCATTTATGTCGTAATACAACAACACAGCTCTGGTTCATCTCTCTTTGCTTTGAGTCGATTTCCTTACAATGGAAATCGCTAAAGCAATGTTCGGTGATCATTCTAATGAAGGATATAGTAGTAAAGTCAGAGATGGTACGTTTAATCCCTTTAATTGTTTTCGGACATTCATCCATTTCGATCTATCATCATGATCTAGATCTAGATTTATTATAATTAATAATAATTTATTATTTATCTAGTAGATCTAGTCAATCTAGAATTAGAATCAGAATGAGTTAATGAGTAGTAGAATAGATCTAATTCTAGGTCTATCTATCTATCTAGATCTAGTATCTAGAGTAGTAGTAGAGACTGAGAGTAGAGACAATCTACTATCAGTAGTATCAGTAACTAGATCTATCTATCTAGTATTGAAGCCTTAGCCTTAGGTAGGCTTCCTTAGCCTTTTTTAGCCTATGCCGCCTATGGCTGTACTTAAAGTTAGAGGCTTCTAGACTAATCTAGACTTACTTAGGACTTAGTAGATTTAAAGATTAGAATATTAGAATTAGATAACCGATTACTTAGAAATTATTTTTAATTATAAATAATATATTTAATATTTCATATAATGATATATATTATTATTAATTCTATTTTAATTTTAACATTATTTTAATCATAAATGACTATTAGATATAGCTCTTAAAATTAAAATTTAAATGACTTAATAAATATCTAGATAATAATAATTCTAGAATCTATATCAATAATTCTATATCATAGTATCATACTAATCATAGTTTATCATAGTCATACTCATAAAGCTACTGCAACAATTACAGGGGAATCTCCCTCCTAAGTATTGTAGGCAAAGTCTTTGCTCGAGAGATACACTGCTGTATGACAGTGAATCATGGACCACCTACGCAAAGCAAGAGAGAAAACTGAACTCATTTCATTTGAGATGTCTCTGTAGGATCTTGAAAGTCACATGGAAAGAAAAAGTGTGCAATATTGAGATCCTTGCGTGATCAGGTATTCCCAGCATCTTTACAGCCCTCAGACAATGCTGTTTGTGCTGGCTTGAACATGTTTGCCGGATGGAGGACAAGCAGATCCCGAAAGTCATTCTCTATGGACAACTCGCAACTTGCACAAGAAAAACTGTTAACAAAGATGTAATAAAACGTGAACTCAATTCAGTGAACATCAATACTGACAATTGGGAAGACATAGCTCTAGATCGCACCAGATGGAAAGAAACAGTGACCTAGAAAGCTATGGACAGTGAAAGTACATGGGTCTCAGCTCAGGAAGAAAAACGTACAATCCGAAAAACGGCCAGCTCCTCTACCACCGAAGCAAAAGCCACCTTAACCTGCGCTATCTGAGGACGGGAGTGCCTCTCCAAAATAGGGCTCCAAAGCCACATGAGGAAGTGTGCTCTGAGATGAATCATAGTCGTTCTACGACTGAAGGAGGCCAATGACTCATAAAAAAAAATAATGATAATATTGGTAACAGAATAAATAGAAAAAAAATCTATCCTAAAAACATAAGCAGTGTTCCACTTAATACTCCAAATGTGTGAAGCATTCCATTTTGGAAAACTATATATTTAATATATATGTAATACACCCTTTTCACCAATTCTGTTTTAAAGCTACTGATGAGATCAATGATACCATTTAAGTTTCTAAAAGTCTCATCTAAATGCCTAGAATAGATTCTATACATATCTTTATCTTTTAGTGATATATTTGTATTACAATTTTAGCTAAAAATACCATGAATCATGTTGTTATAGATCTTTATATTTCAAAGACTTTATATAATGAGATGTTCTATAAATTGCTATCTTCTTTAAACGTTTTTGTCTAGTTGAAACATTGTCAGAAGATGAAGAAGAAAATATCATTATATCAGCATCTGGAGAGGGTATTAGCATCAGTGTCAATCCAAACTCAAGCCGTGGCCATTCTGACTTCACCCCCACCCCAGGAGGACCATTCTCAGCTCTTACACCATCGATGTGGCCACAAGACATCATGGCCAGGATTAATCATCCTGTTAGTTATGTTTTGTTTTTTACTCTTTTTTTTAAAATTAAAAACATTATTAAAAAAATTTTTCTGAGATTTAAAAAAATGCTATTTCATTTTTTATTTACTGTTGTATGTTATGAACCTGTTCATTTTTTTAATTATAAATGTATAAAATTGTTTGTCTTAGAACTATTTTCAAGATTTCTTATCTAGAATTTGTGTATAATTCAAAAATGAGTATAAATTAAATATATATATATTATATTTATAATGTTTATTTTATTTTATTCCCAGCCGGAGGATCCAAATGGTCAGCTAGACTATAGATATGATGAGTTTGGCTTTAAAGTGGAAGAGGAAGGTTGTTGTTCACTTTTCAATCCTAAATATTTTTATAATAATTTTGAAAATTTTTTAACAGTTTTTCCCAATAGTTTTGATTCTGGGGGAACTACATATATATATATACATTTCAGAATCTTGTGCCTCTGTCTCTGCATCAAATCAGCACCCAAAATTTGCTGAGGAAAAAGGAATCAAGCCTCTGTTGATTCTGTCTTGAATTTATTGTTTATATCGATTGTCACTCCTATATCTGGGATGAATCGCACAGCGGTTTTAATATCAAACAGCTCTAAATACATTTCCTGTAGGGGTGTTTTGGGGCCAGTATCTTGTGCAGGCCTCTGGATAAATCATGCTGCATTGCTAACACTCCACAAGGGCTTGTTTCACTGTTTCAGTTTTCAGCTTCTGTTAGGTCCTGTTTAGTGGCAAAATATTTTTAGTTTAAGTTTGAAAAAAATTGCAGATTATTCTACTTAACCTTCATGTACTGTCACAGCGTTTTTGTTGAAATATAAAATCATCTTCTTAGGCCCTCTTTGTTCCTTGGCTGTGTTTATTTGGCATTTAATTTGTATTATCTTTCTTGAAACCTGCCAACCAAAAAGTTGAAAATGCTAATGCTTTGGTTATTAAAGCTCTAAAAGTCTATATTGTATGTTTAATTAAAGTAAAGTTCCCCTTTCAGACCTTGTGGTCTATAGGGCAGATGATGTCAAGGTCATCTATTTCTGAGGTCCACAATTAACGACCAGCACAATGACCAACTGCCTTTACTTTTCCCCAACTGATGTCAGGTACTCATTAGAGATGGTTGGACTCAGAGGTGTCCGAAGATCCTGAGATAAAAAAAAATCCCAAGATTCAAATCCTGGACCCTGGTTTGGAAGCCAAGCGCTTTTCTGCTCAGCCACCATGCCTCCTATATTGTATGTTTAATTACATGTTTTTTAATGGCTTCTTTGATGGTGAAGAAAGTCAGTACAGTTTTGTTTTTGTTTTTTAAATTATGTTCTTTTTTTTTTTCACCTAGCATTTGATTGTTCAAAGTTTTTCTTGTACATTTAAACAGATGGACCAGAAGAAAATTCCAGCAAGCTGTTAAGCACTCCTTTCATTGAAGACCCACAGCACAGGTTAAAGTGGACGGCTTATTTGGAATTCACACACAATCATGAAGTTGGAGACCTCACCTGGGACAAGGTTTGTTCAACATAAACTGTTTTGCATTCAATCTACTATGTGTTATTGTCATGTATGACATGTGTATAGTTTTAGAACCCCTGTAATATTTGTTGAATAGTAATCACTGAACCATTCCGTGCACGTTTAGCACGAGATTTTTTACTGGTCGGGGACTGACCACGAGGTGGACATCTCAGTTGATTTTAGACTCTGGTGGAGAGCAGAGTGTTATGATTGTTATTGACAAGTAGTGTAACGTACAAGTATGGAAGTTATTAGAATTGATTTGTATTCAGGACTTATTTTCTTGGATGTATTTTGTGATGGCTGAAGTCGCCAATATCGTTTGTGAATTATTTTACATGTAATAAAAACCATGTCTGCTACAAGTGAGTCTATTGATTATTATAAATATTGTGGTCAGAGAATTCAATTTGTTGGTGTTCTCACGCACTAGTAAATCTAGTGCGAGAGTGAAAGTATTTAAATAACAATACAAAGGATTATTATATGATAAACAAGATCTGCATAACACGACATTCGCGTTATCACGCCTATAACAAAACCAGGCTGTGACATATGGTGGCCAGTAAAAGTGTCTTTAAGACAGTGAACAAGTGGCACAAGTATATACCTTAGACCGGAACATTTTTTTTTTCTCAAGATGGCGTCAAATTAAGCGTGGACTGAATCCAGATTGCTCACAAGATCTACAAGGCAATTAAGGACGCAGTACAATACGATACAGAGCACACTTGCCAAGCCTCTGTCTAGACAAGATTCCAACACTGAACAGTATGTTGTGTGCTAGACACGCACGGACTCCAAACTCAAATACCACTCAAGCGAAACCAGTCACAAGTATTCAAGTAGATCATCATTGAACTAGCCAGAGCCTGCAATTTTTTTTGTTCGCCGGTTGACCTCTACACACGAAAGTTAATTTCTGCATTTTTTCGTTCCCTGGTTGACCTCTACACACAATTGTGACTGTTACACACCGAAGTTATTGTGTTCTCCAAGTCAGTAATCTCTTCAAGGAAGAATCTCAATCAAAATTTTGTGCTTTAACGTCGTTTACATCCACGTAGGCCCCGCCTCCTAGAGATGTGGAGATTGCATTAGGTGGAATCAACTCTATATCAAAGGACATACCATTCAAAGAAACAAATTGACATTTCTACTAGAACCGTATTTGTTTAACCTAATTCGTCATATGTCATTGACTAATGTGGACTTGCAGCTACTTCTTGTATACCTGGTCAATGCTTATTTCTCCACTATTGTTGACATCTTGAGATTCAGCACGGCGTGACAACACCATCTGCAGAAACCGAAGACAGCTGATACACTTGTGTGGGTGAAAAATTCAAGGCGTCGCTTGAAGGCAGTTGATACGTCGTTTCTACGTGAGCGCTCGTCACCAACTCTTGACACGCTCCTGCATTGTCGAGGTTTCACCTTACATTGCTATACAGAAGGTCCTCCATTTAGACCTCTGTTCACTTATGGTCATATTTTTTTTTCAGCCACTTTACATATTTGGATTATCTAAGCTGAAGTCTTCTACTTAAGTACTGTTGGATTATTGGTATGAATGTGCAAGTACTTTTGGATTATTTATCTTTGACGTTGAAGTTGGACTAACTTGGACTAACTTATACCTATTGACGCTCTCCTAGCCATTGTTGTACGCCGAAGGAATAACACGTGCCTGTATTACTACACTTACCTTTTGGATTATCTTATTGGATTATTGGGATTATACTTATTGGATAAGTCACCTATTGGATTATCTACACTACTACGCTACGTTGGAAAGAGGATGTAAGTTAACTATTTAAGATTGAAATTTTATATTGAGTATTGATATTGACATTGAATTTCCTTATTTCTATATATTTGTTACTTGCAAGGGTGGCTAGAGAGGGACTATCATAATAATAGGATCTATTAGGGAACATCCTATCTGTTCTTTTACCTTCAATAAGACCCAACGCGTTTGAGGTCATCCTTGTTGGTAGGGAGGTACTAGATCATATTGGGAATTATTTATTAGCTGTTTTAGTCTTGTTTGTGTATGTTGTCAAAGTATTCTGTTTGTATTAATATTGTTGTTGGTCTAAAGTCTTGTATCTACATATCTATAATTCTCCTGTCCTATTTCTTCTTTTTATTAATCTCTTTTATAGCAGACTGTGTCGTCATTCATATTGTTTCTGTATTTGTCCTTTTTGATACATTTGTATATATAATTTTTTACTTCTTAATTTAATTTTTTTTTTCTCTATTATAACTGGCATAAACAATAGCCATACTTACTTAACCTTGAGAAATATTTGAGCTATTGCATTTGTAAATATAGTTGATTTGATACATATAATTATTTTAATATATGACTATTAAGAAAGTTCATTGATCTTAAATTTTTTTTGTAAAAATATATTGCATCATAACACACATTCTCCCAGTGTAATATTTGTAACACATCTCATTTTTTTGTAAACTATATACTTTGATTGATTTACTTCAACTACTCATTGGACATAGAGTGTACATTAACAATAACCATGGCATCATATGATAAAATTCTAGAACTTGTGAAGGTGATGGAACTAGAAGGGGAGGAGAAAAAGGAGTTTATCAAAAAAGAATTAGAAAAGGCAGAAAAGGAAAAAGATAGAATAGATAAAAAAGAAAAAGAGGATAAAGATAGGGAAGAAAGAGCTGCGGAAAGAGCTCATCAGAAAGAACTTAAGGACTTAGAAGTAAAACATAAAGAACTAGAGACTAAACAAAAAGAAAGTCAGGACAAAGTAGAGTTAGCTAAATTAGAAGCAGCAAAAATTAATCCCAACATTATGACCCAGCAAACTAGTAACAAACCATTTATTTCCAAATTTCATAAATTCAACATTAAGGAGGAAACATTAGAAAATTACCTGGTTCAGTTTGAACATATTTCCTCCACTTACAACTTAAACAATGAGGATATGGCAAAACATCTGCTTGCCAATTTATCAGGAGAACCCCTAAATATAATAAGCACACTCACAACTGAACAAAAAAAAGACTACATAGCTGTTAAAACTAGACTTTTGGAACATTTTGGAAAAAGTGAAGACTATTACAGAAAACTCTTTAAAAAAATTAAACTAAACAAAGATGGAGACTTCAATAGAATTATCTTTGACATGAAGGCAAATATGCTTAAGTGGTTAGAACTAGCTAAATGTGACATAAAAGATCCAATTCAAATTTTAGACATGATCCTAATTGACAATGTACTTTCCAATGTAACAGATTTAGTGTTCACTTTTCTTAAAGAAAAGAAAGTAAAAACAGAAACTGATCTCATTACTAATTTAAAACTTTTTAAAGATAGCCATCCTGGTCATACCATGGATAAAAGAGACCTACATCAATTAGCCGCAACAGTCAGTACATCAAACAGTAATACTAATGATAGATTTAAATTTTCTAACTCAAAAACTTGCTTTAATTGTGGCAAGAAAGGCCATGTTAAAAGCCAATGCAGCCAAAATAATACTAGCAACTTTAGATATAGAAGTTACACTAATTACCACAACCCTAGCAACTACAATCAAAATAATTACAACAATCCTAGTAACTATAACAACCAATATAGCAACTACAGATCAAACCAGAGTGCAAGTCCTAGAGAAAGAAGGAGCCTTAGAAATAACAACTTCTATTACAATAACTATAATACTAATAGACACTCAAGGAGGGACACATACAACCATCAGTCTAACTACAATACCAACTATCAAAACAGAAACAGAAATAGAGGCAATAACAATAACAACAATGTTCAAAGAGAAGAGAATGTTGCTTACTTACAAGCAGACATGTCTAAAGTAAATGTCTTTCCATCCTATGTAAATTCAGTAGAGATTAAAGCAATGAGAGATTCTGGTTCCAAAACATCAATAGTAAGATCCAATCTAGTCAAACCAGAACAATATTTAAAAGAAACTGTTAAGGTGATCTATGCCAATGTACAAAAATTTGACATATGTAAAACTGCCAAGGTCTGGATTGAATCTCCCTGGATTACAGGTGAGATTAAGGTAGTTGTAATGGATACCCCTGCCCAAGACCTCATAATAGGGAACTCACATGGTGTTAAAGATTTGACAATAACTCAACTAGATTCATGGATAAAAAATAGACAAAAAAATTGGTATCTACATCAACATGAAATAGCAGCTGTACAAACTAGATCACACAAAAAAATAGTGCCAGAGATTGAATTGCCAAATATTCTATTCAATGAGTTAGGAACCACCAGACAAGAATTAATCAAAATGCAAAACAGTGACCCTATAGTACAAGATTTGTTAAGCAAAGACTATAACAAAATAAATTTAAACAACCATCATATCTTAGCCAACAACCTAGCCATAAGATGTAATAAAAGCAAAGATAATTTTATCTGATTACAAGTTTGACCTACAAAGTATACCTGGTCATGAAAATGTATTAGCTGATTTTTTTGTCTAGACAGGTAGATCATGAAACAGATACCAATGAGGACAATGATATTGTACATATCAGTCAAAGTATTTTAACTGAATAACTTCATAATACAATTAGAAACAACTTGACATTTTTCAATCAGGTCAAGCTGACATTTTTTCTAGTTACCATGTAACTAGGTCATGACATATTTTTGTTACACTTGTATCATTTTATTGGGTCATGATGACATTTTTTTTTTCTTTCATTGATGCTATTGTACTATCATTTTTTTAATAAATTGTACATTACATATTTACTTATCGCAATTTGAGAATAACATAGTATTAGTAAACATACACAGTAATGTAAACAAGCCTATTGTAAACATCAGTGAACTACTTGAACTGTTGACCTAAATTATTTTTTTTTGGAAACTCACAAATGTAAATATTGTTGATTTTTTTTCCAAGTGGTACACATTTGAATGCTATCATTTTTTATGCTATTCTACTTTAAATACCACATATGTGTGCTATTAATAACAATTATAGGCAATGTCACAGTAACCTTGTATAATGGTGACAGAACTTAAATTAATATAAGGAATACTGAACACAAATATACTTATATAGATGTATGTAAATTTTTGGGAACTTCTTCAATAAATTCACTTAGTGTCAAATGATACACATTGTTATATCATAGAAATTATTTGATGTGAAATAACTTTAAATTTTTTCTTTTTCACTTCTCATTATTGAGAGTCATTGTATGTTAACAGAATGAGCACATAGCAATTAAACATGCTCATGCAAAACATTTCAATATAATGTAACTATACTTCAGGAGAATAAAGTCTTAACTTGTATTGATATTTTTTTCAATAACATACTTGTACAGTAGATGTAATCATACTAATGTATATTTTTCTAAGCAAACATTTTGAAAGTTGAACAATGCATTTGTTAATTAGTAAATGGAACCATTCATAGTTAAAATGAATGACATGACATTAATATTTATGTATAATTGAGCAAGCAGTATTGAGGTGATTAATTAAATCAGCTACTAGATATATATATAGAACATCACAATCATATGTACTTTTGTAAAAAAGATTTTTTTCAAAAATCTTTTCCAGGGGAAGGGGCGTATGTCATGTATGACATGTGTATAGTTTTAGAACCCCTGTAATATTTGTTGAATAGTAATCACTGAACCATTCCGTGCACGTTTAGCACGAGATTTTTTACTGGTCGGGGACTGACCACGAGGTGGACATCTCAGTTGATTTTAGACTCTGGTGGAGAGCAGAGTGTTATGATTGTTATTGACAAGTAGTGTAACGTACAAGTATGGAAGTTATTAGAATTGATTTGTATTCAGGACTTATTTTCTTGGATGTATTTTGTGATGGCTGAAGTCGCCAATATCGTTTGTGAATTATTTTACATGTAATAAAAACCATGTCTGCTACAAGTGAGTCTATTGATTATTATAAATATTGTGGTCAGAGAATTCAATTTGTTGGTGTTCTCACGCACTAGTAAATCTAGTGCGAGAGTGAAAGTATTTAAATAACAATACAAAGGATTATTATATGATAAACAAGATCTGCATAACACGACATTCGCGTTATCACGCCTATAACAAAACCAGGCTGTGACAGTTATCCACCAGCTAAACTCTGTTTGTTTGTTTTTTATTTATGCTACTATTTCTTTCCAGGTTGAAGCAAGGTTGCCCAGGTCAGAAAAACTAAGGGGCATGGTAAGACAAGGCATTCCACAATCCCTCAGGGCCCAGATGTGGCTCAGACTATCAGGAGCCCTGGAGAAGAAGAACAAATCTGATTTGTCCTATAAGGATGTGGTCAAAGCCAGCAGCAGTGACCACCTTATGACCTCCAAACAGATTGAAAAGGTAGGCCTAATGTACAATTAGACAACTTATAATAATTTCTTTAATTCATTATAATTATGAGGTAAAAATTACAAAAGTCAACATAGTAAAGAAAATAGAATAGAATATAATCATAATCCATTGAAGCTAATAATATTTCACATTGCAAAAGGCAGTAGTGCTTTTAACTACTATTAACTAAAAGAAATCAATAATGGCTACATGAAGGCTGCAGGACACACATTTAAGGCCCAAAGGAAAGCCCTTGCATAAGACAGGTGCACAGCGAAAAGGACAATAGCTTTGTCTGCATTAGATGTGACAAAATATGTATCCCGCAGCTGGTTTTGCAGTCAGGTGTAACACTTCACTCTTCCTTAATCTTTGGGATCCAAGACATTGCCATTAAGTGGATATACAGTAAAGTATTAACTATACATTCTGTTACATATCAATGTACAGTACAATAAAAATATTTCATATTGTAGTTTGGCTGATAGTTGATGACCCTAAAGTTATAGTTCCGCTGCATTGTACTTTTATTTTATTTTTTTTCTCTCTCTTAATCTTTGTCTAAACATCAGGACCTGCTGAGAACCATGCCAAGCAATGCTTGCTTCTGTAACATCAACAGTACTGGCATTCCCAGATTAAGGAGAATCCTAAGAGGTCTGGCCTGGCTGTATCCAGATATTGGCTATTGCCAGGGAACTGGCGTGGTAAGGGCTCTGTCAAGTTTCTGTAAATACCTTTTAGCTCTAGGTCAATATGGAGGGCTAGCACAAAATGCACCATGACTTTTTTGAAAAAATAAACTTCTTGTACATCAGTTTCATGTATTTTTGAAACGATCTTTAATGTAATTTAATTGTCATGTTTGTATATTAGAACTGCTGTTGTTGAAATAATGTTTTGTTTCGTTAAACAGATAGCTGCGTCACTGCTACTTTTTATGGAGGAAGAGGATACTTTCTGGATGATGTGTGCCATCATCGAGGATCTGTTACCTGCTTCCTACTACTCCAGCACTCTGATTGGCATACAGGTAACACAATAGAGCAAACTTTTTCACCTTTTCAGATGCACGTGTTATAGGCCACATCACCCCAAGAATTTTTGAGTTTCATAATACTTGTTCTCTTGGTTAGTTTGGGAATTACTGCATTAAGGAATGTTGTAATTGGTGAATACTGTCACCATCAGTGTCCTCATCATTCATTGTCTTACAAGAAAATATTCAGAACTTGTGTTAAAATGTCAAGTCTTTTGATCTAACACACAATAATGTAACATAAGTTTGACAACTCTATAGTACTATATTATTTTCATGCTTTTTTTTTGTGGCTTTCCCGCAATGTTTGTCTCCGTCTATGTTTCTTTGCCTTGTTTTGTATTTACAGTTGGAAGTTGGTTTTTTTTTTTTACAATAAGATCCAGTGCTTATTGAGAATGAGATTTACAATTTTATCATTAGTTGGAAAAAAGTAAAGGCAGTTGTTCATTGTGCTGGCCACATGGCACCCTTGTTAATCGTGGGCCGCAGAAGCAGATGACCTTTACATTATTTGCCCTAGAGATCAGAAGGTCTGAAAGGCTAACTTTGCGACATGCATACATGATCTTTTATGTGCTAAAGTTAATTCATCTTATTTAACATTACAGTAGAACGTCGTTTATCCGACTCAATTGGGACCGGACACCGTTCGGATACGCGATTGTTCGGATAACCGAAAACCGAAGTGATCCATGCAGTATATGCAACCGGACACTATACGAATATTGAAAATCATCACATGCGGGACACGTGCGTGAAGAACGAGCAAAATAGGTGACAAATGTCGCAATTTTACCTTTATTGTGGAAAATAATCACTTATTTTTCGTATTCATACAGTATATGTGCATCACAGTACATGTGGTTGAAAAAAAAAAAATAAAAAAAACTGGTCCGGATATTTGACGCTCCGGATAATAAACGTTCGGATAAACGACGTTCTACTGTAATTTGCTTCTTGGAATGGATATAAATGGCTGGAAATTAATTCTTTGAACTTTTATTTATCCAATGCATGCTAACATAGTAATGTATTCATACATTCTACACATTATTTCTAAATTATAAATAGATAATGATATTGAATTTTTTTTTTTATGTTTTCTTTATTTATTTAGGCAGATCAAAGAGTATTACGCCAGTTAGTGATCAGTTACCTCCCTGACATTGATTTGGTTTTAAAGGAGCATGACATAGGTAAGAAATGATATTTATTTAATTTTCTTTTATAAATTGATACTAATGTATCCTGTACATTTTTAGTTTGTGGTTTTCAGCAGTTGAATTGTATCTAGTAGGAGAACGCATCTTGTCTTACAGTTGTAATTTTTTTTTTTTTCTTTCTATAGTTGAGAAGTTATGGCATTACTGATATAAACAAAAATAATTTAATAAGACTAGTAAGGATATACAATGTTTTGTTATTAGAATTGATGTTTTCATAATGTTAATATTTCATTTGGTGTCTTGTGATTTAATGATTTGTCTTTTTTTTTCTTTTGTATCTGAGAAATGCTTAACATTCCATTATGTGCCTCACCCAATAGTCCAGCATGAAATGCAAAGATTCTCTGTGATACAGTTTTTTTCCTTATACTTTTGCAGAATTGTCGTTGATTAGTCTCCACTGGTTCCTGACATTATTTGCCAGTGTGGTTCACATGAAGGTCCTGCTCAGACTCTGGGATCTATTCTACTACGAAGGATCTATTGTGATATTTCAAATAACCATGGGGATGCTGAAGTTAAAGGTGAGTGCTTAGTCTCTGCAATTGCTGTTAACCTCTAGTCCAGTGAGAAGCTACTCTTAGCTATTGACATTAATCTTAAACCAAGTGTTATCAAAAATGTGCCTTTTAAATCTAGGGTGAAAAAAGTGCTACTTACCTAAATATTTCATTGATTAGTGGACAAAAAATCAGTTAAAACTCTGCACCATAGAGAAGGTTAAAGTTTGCTGACTTGTAACAGAGGAAACATATTTCAAAGTCATTTTTATTTCACTTGTAAATGTATTGTGTCGTGAACTGTAACAATGAGGGATGTCAGCATTTAATCTTATTGTAAGCTCATTTTCTAGCACCCCAGGGTTTGTTTGACTTTATAAAACGGTGATTCAATTATTTGGTCAAAAAAATCAACACCCAATGTTGCATATTCCATTCTCTCAATATTTATGTTTTTATTAAACTTCTTAAATTCTTATTGTAAGCTAATGTACTAGCATCCCAGGGTATGTTTGACTTTATAAAACAGTGATTCAACTATTTGGTCAAAAAAATCAACACCCAACATGTCATATTTCATTCTGTCAATATTTATATATTTTTATTAAACTTCTTAAGTGCAGGTTAAGTTTTTGAAAACCAAGTTTATCATTATTTAATTTGGCAACATTAGTTTAGATTTAGCGTTTATAATTTCTTTTAAGAAACTTTTGTTGTTAAAGAATTGTTTCAATTAAATAAATATCAGCGCTAGAACATTTTTAACTTTTAATTGGAAAATAAATATATAAATTAATTAACATTCTTATGAAGATGAAAGAAGAGTTAAAACCATTTTTACATTGTTAACACAAAATTTTTTCGTTCTCTCCAGGAGCAAGAGCTTCAAACTTTGGACAACTCTGCTCAGATATTTAATGCTCTGTCTGATGTTCCAGGGGATGTTGAAGATGTAGATGAACTTATTGAGGTCAGAGAGGAAGCCCTTTTTTTTTAAACTCATAAATGTTTAGTATTTTATCTTTACCACTCAGTAGAACAAGTGTCCAGAGTTCAACTTTCATTTTCTATTTTATCTTTACCATTCAGTAGAACAAGTGTCCAGAGTTCAACTTTCATTTTCTATTTTATCTTTACCATTCAGTAGAACAAGTGTCCAGAGTTCAACTTTCATTTTCTATTTTATCTCTTTCATTTCTTTTTACAACATATTTTCTCCATAGTCTTTTATCCTGAAGTTAAATTTTGATTCAAATGTTTGTCTCATTCATTTAACTTGGCTTACTATGTGCTGCCCTATAGATTGCAAGGTCTGTAAGGGGAAACTCTACATTACTTACTTGCTATGTGCTATTATGTCTTTAATTTTGAAACCTTATTATTAAAGAATGAACAGAAATGTCTAAGGCATTTTACTTCTTCAGAGACGATCTTTTCCCTTTGCAACTTCTTGTGTGACTAAAGAGACCAATCCTTGATACACAGCTGCGGTCACAGGTTGGGCATGTGTAATCACAAGGCACTTTTGCATTTTCACCCTTCTTTCTACTACTGTTATGTATGGCATCTGCAATCCGGGACCTTTCCTTTATGCTCACTCTCCATGTGAATCTATCCAGTGCCACTTTTTCCCAGCTACTAGTGTTGATTTTGAAGAGCTTCATGTCACATTAAGGTACATCAGTATACACTAAAAGTGGAGGACCTCTGGCTCCCCTGCCTTCAGTAAGATCACTATACAGAATGTCTTGTGGAAGTTGACCTTCTTTCATTCTGTGAACGTGGCCAATCCAGCCAAGGCGTCTACTGCTGATGTCCTGTCACCCTGCTCATTTCATTGGTACCTAAACAAAATAGAGATATGTCCACGCTAAGACAATCTGTGGCACTTTTTACATCTCTAGAGGTGATCTTTTTCCTTTGCAACTTCTTGTGTGACTAAAGAGGCCAATCCTTGATACACAGCTGCCATCACAGGTTGGGCATATGACAATAAACATTTGTAAAGGCATTAGACAAGTGTTAAAGTCTTGACCAAAAATTTCTTAACATTTTAATTATAAAGTAATTATTTTGACAGTATTTCATTTTTTTTTTCCTGATAAGGTCAAATTCTTTGGACTGTCCAACATTTCTTAAATGTTTTAATGTCTAACAATATTAATAATGCTACATATTGTTTTAAATTTGGGCGTTGAACTTTGTAAATAATTTCATTTTCTACTTTAGCTGCAGTCTATTATTTCTTGTCCTATAAAACTTTCTTGAACTCTTAATAGCTTTCTTAGTTAAACAAAAAAATACATTCTGGTGTGATTTCTGTAACATTGCAAGGAAAGATAGAAGAAACATTTGCAAGGAATGATAGATGAAACAATGCCAGCAAGTAAAATTTCAATTTGAACTTCAATTTTTCCTTCTCAGAGAGATAACAATTTATTTACATTTTTGCCAGGTTGCTTTTCGGGTGTCTGGCTCATTAACTGATGTCCATGTGGATACACACCGTAGAAAACATTTGGCTTACTTAATGGCTGACCAAGGGTCACTTGTGAACCCAGAATCTTCCAGAAATTTACCCAAACAGGTAAGTTTACAAAATGGGTCCATAAAAATATCATTGAGGCTCTCAAGACTTTTAAATCTATATACTTGACATTCTTGAAAAGTAATACAATTTTTCTATAAGAAGAAGCCTTGAGCTTATGATTTAAGTTTTCTTTGCCATTGTGTGTCATATTTTAAATTGTTAAAGATAATATATCCTGATAGGCACGTAGTGAGCATATTAAAGCACCATAGTTGAGAGACTTTGAACATTTAATTTAGCTTGTTTATGCTAATACTGTTTATTTAGTATTAGGACTTCAAGGTGATGACATCAATTACTGATAGAGACTTGACTGTGGCCTTTGCGGATTAAATAGTTATTCAACAGTCTGGACTTAGTTCTTCACTTGTTATTGTCATGGTGTCATTTTTTTTTTTTTGAATAGCTATTATAAAACGCAACTTTCATGCTTGTAGCATGCTCAGAGCTCTATGGTCCAATCTTATCTTAAGACCAATGGGTGGAGGGGTATCCGAAGAAGGTTTTCCGAGCTGCCTTTAGGCGCAACAGTAAACACAAGTCTGATCGAGTAATGTAATTTGTGGAAGTCAGACTGCCAACTACAAGACAAACTTTTTACAATTCCCACTCGCATATTCTGCTGATTGCATTCTGTTCAAATGTTTTCCTTTTGTCTTTCAGCAACTAAACAAGAGGCACCTGAGAAGGTCAAGGTCACTCATGTCTGTGCTGTGGGGTGGCAGCAATGAAGAGGAGGACTTTGGCAAAGCTAAAAACATTAGACAGACAGAGCTGCTGGTAGACCTCCGTGAGGCCATACTTCAAGTAGCCAGACATTTTCAAAGTTTGGATCCAAAAAACAGTAAAGTTGTAAGCAAGAAAATATATTTTGATCTAACATTAATAAACTTTTTAAAAAATCCCATTTGACTTAATTTGTTGAGATTCATCTCTACACAAATTTAATTCTTTTATATAAAAAAAAAGTTTCCCATTCAGACCTTGTGGTCTATAGAGCACATGATGTAAAGGTCATCTGTTTCTGTGGCCTATAGTTATTGGGGGTGTCATGTGGTCAACACAATGACCTACCACCTTTACTTTTCCACAACTATTGCCAGGTACCCATTAGAGCTTGGTTGGACTCAGACTTGCTCAAAGATTCTGAATCCCTCCCCTAGTTCGGAAGCCAAGCTCTTTACCGCTCAGCTACTGCGCCTCCCACCAATTCTTTCATATGCTGATTCTTCTCCTTTTTCATTGTTCTCATTATTATGTTGGAGTGTTCATATGACTAGACCAATACATGAGATGAACTGCCCAGTGGTTTCCAAATCAGGGAGCTCTCCATAAAGTTTTCTTTCTATTGGGGTGATTTGGGGCCAATGTCTTATACGGGCCTCTTGGTAGAGAGAGCAGTTTTGGAGGACGTGGTCAGCATTTTCTGGTGATACTCCACAGATTTCACTGGTTCCAATTTTGAGCTTCCGGTACATGTGTTATATGCTGATTAATTAAACCTTTTTAAGAACACTATTATTATTATAGTTATGCCATTATGTTTTTCTTGCATTGCTTATGGTCCTTTTTATTGCCTTGCTAGTATATATGTTGTTTTTTTAAAAAGTTGTTTTTCATTGTTGTATCTTAACACTTTTCCATGTAGATCCTAACAGCTGATTACAGCATGGAAAGCCATGCTAAAGATTTGGAAAATTATGTGAACGTAGCAAGAAACAGACATCGAAGAGCTAAGGCTTTGTTGGACTTTGAGAGACATGACGATGATGAACTGGGTTTTAGAAGAAATGACATTATCACGGTGAGTCTGAAAAAAAAAACAAAAAAAAACTACAAACTATTTGATAACATGTTTGCTGGGTGGGTATTATTATTATTAATTTTAAGCAAAAATAAAAATAAAAAAATAAATTTCTTCTTGTTCATATTGCTTTAAAGCAGGTGTTCTCAACCTGTGGGTCGCGACCCCTTTGGGGGTCGATTGACGATTTGCCAGGGGTCGCCTAAGACCATCGAAAAAATGGATTGTTATTGCATATTCTTCTATTGCTGTGTGAGCGGGTGGGGGTGGGGGATTGTAAAAAGGGTTGCTGAGCCTAAAAGGTTGAGAACCGCTGCTTGAAAGGATTCTGGGTTGTCTTTATTTCTTATTACTTATTTTCATACTTGTATTTTTTAGGAAACTTTCAGGTGTGCCACTTTTCCTAAATCAACCTCTTTAAGACCAACACTTCTATTACAGGCTTCATCAATAAATACACACCAATTCTATTCATTATAATGATAGGCCTACTACTCTCCCCCCTCCCCCCCCCCCCCCTTTTTTGTTTTTGCTTTAAATTTATGGGGAATTTTTTTAATTTTGTGCATAGCGTCCTTTGTTTAGACAAACAAAAAGAAGTTTGATTTACATATACAAATGAAACTGAACAAGTTTTATTGTTCACTAGTTTCTGGCCAAAATTTAAATTAAAAACATTTCTGCTGGCACATGATTTATTTCAGGGTTTGTGAAGTTTGAGTATTTTGGTTTCAGGGTTCATAAAAAATGAAAAGGTTGAGTTTCAGGATTGAAAAATAAGTGCCACCCCTGGATTTGTTTTCTTGAAATACATGTGACTATAGAAACTCTATGGATAAACCTTTCTAAGTCCTAAATTTAACATTCAGAGAAAAAAAATGATTTCTAGTAAGTTTTTAGATTTATTCTGTTTTTAGCCTTTCACTCTGACCTATATTTAGTTTTATTACCAACTTAATTTGGGATTCTAAGTGCAAACATATTTGTTTTGTTTCTGTTGGATATAAAAATAGTCCCATAAATATTATATAGGTTATAGATTATCAGAGATGTCAGAGTTCTGAAGGCTTATTTCTATGTATTGTTTTTACAAAAAGTAGATTGCCATTTGACTTATAGGCATATATATATATTATTATATAATTAAATAAAATTATTGGGCAGACAATATTATCAATACAATAAAAATCAGCTTGCAAGACTTCTATACAGACTTATGAAAGCCTGTCTATATATTTATATAGATGATTTTCTTGCAGATATTTACCCATTCATTGTAAGCTGAGCAAAACAGTTTGCCCCATATGGATGATATGATGACAATATGGCAATGCTTGAAATATTTTTTGTACTTTTGTTCTTTCATAAAGCTTATATATTACATTAGAAAAGTTGATTTAAGTATGTACATGAGTTTGATATGGCCCCCACACTGTGTCAACATTCCAAAAAATTATAAATATGTTTAAACCTATCTAGCTACAATGGTGCATGCTCAAATATTGACCATTCACCTTTATTCTCCACAGTGCTGGTTTATTGGATGCTTATGTCTTAGTGAATCATATATGACTTAATATCTTACAATCAACAAGCTGCTAAGAGGTTATGTTGGGTTGTTGTTTTTTTCCTTTAGTTTGATTCTCTTGTTTGTCTACAGATTATCTCTCAGAGGGATGAGCACTGCTGGATTGGAGAACTGAATGGTTTGAGGGGTTGGTTCCCTGCCAAGTTTGTTGAGGTTTTGGATGAGCGAAGCAAGCAGTACACGTCGGCTGGGGACGACTCTGTGACGGAAGCCATTACTGACCTGGTCAGAGGAACGTAAGTCATGCACCACTAGCCTAAACTAAACTAAGTTTTTTATGCTATTTAATATCACTAGCCTAAACTAAACTAACTTTTTTATGTGAAGTTGGCAGTTGTTTGAGATATCAGAAGTTGGCAGTTGTTTGAGATATCAGTAGTTGGCAGTTGTTTTCGTACTAATTTTAGGCACTAGTAAAAAGAACTTTCCATAAAATAAGATAGCTTGTTCTCAGAAATCAGAACATTTTGTTAGTGGACTCTGAGTATTAAACAAAATTTTTAGCAGTATTGTCTTGTAGTCCTCTGTTGAATCAAGTTAGCCTGTCAGAATATCCCTGATACTTGCACACTCTTATATTCTCATCTTCCACTTTGCATACAGCACAATATGGGGCAGCTTCTTTCTCAGCTATTTACCCAGCACATTAAACTTACAATTAATTCCACACTTTTAAGAGTGAAAAACTTTGATGTTGATGTTTCTTACTTGACCTGAACCAGTATTAGTATTGATCACAGTTGGGAATAGTAGATTTAAAAAAAAAACTTTGTACAATAAGTATTCTAGAGAATGCCTGAATTCACAACTTTAATGGTAACTTTTATATTAATGACATCATAAATACTAACTTATAAAATAATGCTATTTTGTTCACTCCTGCCATCATCAGGTTGTGTCCTGCTTTGAAAGCTATATTTGAACATGGACTGAAGAAATCAACTATTCTTGGGGGTCACTGCCATCCTTGGCTATTTATTGAAGAGGTGATTTCATTAATATTTTTTTTTTAGGCACTTTTGCTTTCTTTTCATGTAGTGAAAAGCGTAGTTGAGAGGCTAACTACGCTTGAACGTGGCTTTTCTACCTATGAAGGCGGCTCGAGGTTTGACACCCGACTTAATTAGAGTTGTGTTTACCGAGCGCCTAAAGGCTGCACAGAAAAACCTTCTCCCAGACAGACACACACACGCACGCATGCACCCCCCCCCCCACTTGTCCACAAATGAGATTGGGCCATAGCGCTCTGAGCATGCTATAAGCATGAAAGTAGCGCTATACAGAAGCTATAATTTATTTATTTATTTTTTTTTATCTGTTTTTAAGTGTAGATGTAAATGTTAATGTAAAATATGCTTCATAACTATTTTAAGGTTTTTAGATTGTTCATCATTTTATGTAACCCTAAGTCTATCTCCAACTAATGTTAACTGAATATCTTCAGATCTTAACTGTGCACACAAGGATTTCAAATGTGAAACCTTTGTCTCAGCAGACAAGGCTCGGTTGCTCTGTCGTCTTAATAATTATAGCATTACAAACATCTTTTTTTAAGTTTATGACTTGTTTAACCTGGGTGTTAGCTGTGTATGTCACAATGAAGTTTAACCTGGGTGTTAGCTGTGTATGCCACAATGAAGTTTAACCTGGGTGCTAGCTGTGTATGTCACAATAAAGTTTAACCTGGGTGTTTACTTTGTATACCACAATAAAGTTTAACCTGGGTGTTTGCTGTGAGAATAAAGTTATCATGAAACCTAACTCTTGTGTGTGGTTCCAGGCTGCCACTAAAGAAGTTGAGAAAGATTTCCAGAGTGTCTACTCCAGGCTTGTACTGTGTAAGACTTACAGGCTGGATGAAGATGGCAAAGTGTTGACCCCAGAAGAAGTACTCTACAGGGTAAGGGTTTGAATCTCTGTTTATAAAATTGGCTTTGGGGTTAAAATTGTGTACAACAAAAGATGATAGTGAACTTCTAAGGGAAAGTAACATAAATATTTGTGTATTGACAATTTAATTTAAATCTGTGTTCTCCAAACCATTCCTACAGACCATTTTCTGCTCATGATGTTGTGCTATCTCAAATTTTCTAACTGCATACTGAAGCCACAGTCAGTCTTTTCTATTGGACTAAGATTTTTTTTATGAGGCCCTCTAACCTATGTGTCTGAAGTCTGTAGGGCCCAAGGATGAAGAAAATCGGGCAACTTGAAATGAAAGACTTTTTGATAAGATTAATTTTAAAAATGAATTTTTTGTTTGTTTGTTATTTAATGAATAAATGAAGATAGCGGCTTTGATAATAAAATGAAGTAATTTACATTTTTGTATTCAATGATCATGAAATAGACATTTACAATCAGTAATTTTTAGGTATTTTCCTTGTTACATTAAAACTGAAGGATTGAAAAGGATAATTTAAAAAAACAACAACTTTGTACAATGTATGTCAGTGAGCCCAATTTTGTTTCTACTGTATTTCAACAATGTTTAGCCGTCATGCTTCTCTCTTTGGGTCCGTAATACAGGCAGTCCAAGCAGTTAACATAAGTCATGATGCCTGCCATGCCCAGATGGACGTCAAATTCAGATCTCTCATATGCTGTGGTCTCAAGTGAGTGTTTTTTTCCTCTAATGTTGTAAATGATTATACCCTACTAGTGTTCAATTTTAAACCTAGTTTTTTTTAAAACCTTTTTTTACTGGGAAAATTTGAATGTGACTCCGAAGCAACTTTCTTTAAATCGCTGAATCCCCTTTCTTTTTTGTTTTAATCCTGTTTTTTAACATATTTATTTCTCAATTGTCACGTTATTAGAGATTTTCATCTCTGTCAAAAAGGGCTAAAAATATCTAGATGTAGCTTTTTGGTGTCTTCTGTGTACCAGATGGAAGGAAGTGTTGATACTATTTTTTTTTTTTTTTTTTTAATTTAAGTTCAAACATTTTTTGCTTAAGTTAAGTTTAACATTCTTGAGATTGTACATGTTAAAGAAATTGTTGATACGTTTTTGTTGTTAAAGTTAAGTTCAATTTAACATTCTTTTGATTGTTTTAGTTTTTCACGATAATCTTCCATTCAATCGTTTTTGTATCCACCTTTACCAGTGAGCAGGTGCTGCACTTGTGGCTGGAGACATTATGCTCCTGTATGGACGTGATCGAGAAATGGTATCACCCTTGGTCCTTCATGAAGAGTCCTGGCTGGGTCCAGATCAAGTGTGAACTCAGGTAGGTGTTTGCCTTGAACTAGCTGCGTGTTGAAAAGTAAATGTACAGCTGTTTGTGTTGATCATTGTTGTCAGTATTGCAGCTGTATTGCTGTTAAAGATTGATAGATGTTGTATGAATATAATGACATTTTATTTATTGTGTGCGTTGCATGGTGTATGTCAAGTGAAGAAAGTAGAGTCTAAACTCGCTGCACTGTTGACTATCACCATCAGAACCACTTCTTCTCTCCCTTTTTTTGCGACACTGTTTTGAGTTGTTCCCCCTCCTAAATTGTTCAATAGTTGCTTAATGAAGTCATTTTAAAAACAAGTGATTTTGTTAGTGCTCATGACCTATTGAGAACCACTGATTTAGATTCCCTTGTGAGAGATTATATACCCAGATGTTAAAGAGGGAAGATGGTGGAGTTTAACTGTTGCAGTTTGACCAGTCTAGCCACTACTTGTTTATAATTATGTTACTGAGTTAGCTAGCTCATTATTTGAGATAATTTTGGCAGACTGACTTGACAAAACAGAGGACTGGTTTTTAAAAAAAACTTGCTTAAGTTCATAATGGTCTAAAATTTCAAAATGATTTTTTTTTTAATTGAAAAAGGTTCCTAATCAATTAAGTAAAAAAAAAAAAAAAAAAATCTCACTAAAATAAATAAAAGTAAACTTAAGAGTTGAGACTCGATTCAAGTCTTTGTTTGAAGAAAAAAATATTGATTGATCTAATGTTGTCTGCTGACAACAAACTCAATGCAGCAGACACTTTCTATTTACCTTGTAGTTTTTACCATTTATGAGCAGACAGCAAAGAAAAAAAGAAAAGCTCCTGTTAAATTGATTTTACATTTGTTGGAACACTATTTGCTTACTGCACATTCTCTGAGACATAAATATGAAATGATGTAATTCTACAGTTCAAGCAGTCTCCAATATTGTCTGCTAGAATAATGGCTTGCTTCCGCTGTCCACTTTATTTACACAAAATAGTTGTTCTAACACCATTTACTCAAAGCTGATTGTCTAATGCTGGGCTCACTTAACAGCATGCAAGTATTTATAAGTTGAATAAAAAAGAAATGAGTGTATTAAAGAAGATGTATAGAAAATGAGCTTCTACACTACTGCAGACACTTCTTAATTGATGATTTAAATAGAATTCCTGTAATCTGCACATGAGGTAGGGAAGAGAAGGGTGGACAAGTGGTTTGCACTGTTATTGTTATGGTCCCTAGTTCGAACACTAAAAGCTACAGTTTCTTCTAGTTCAGTGATTCCCAAACTTTGTCAACAGTTTCTTCTACCTCAGTGATTCCCAAACTTTGTCAACAGTTTCTTCTAGTTCAGTGATTCCCAAACTTTGTCAACAGTTTCTTCTACCTCAGTGATTCCCAAACTTTGTCAACAGTTTCTTCTACCTCAGTGATTCCCAAACTTTGTCAACAGTTTCTTCTAGTTCAGTGATTCCCAAACTTTGTCAACAGTTTCTTCTAGTTCAGTGATTCCCAAACTTTGTCAACAGTTTCTTCTAGTTCAGTGATTCCCAAACTTTGTCAACAGTTTCTTCTACCTCAGTGATTCCCAAACTTTGTCAACAGTTTCTTCTAGTTCAGTGATTCCCAAACTTTGTCAACAGTTTCTTCTAGTTCAGTGATTCCCAAACTTTGTCAACAGTTTCTTCTAGTTCAGTGATTCCCAAACTTTGTCAACAGTTTCTTCTACCTCAGTGATTCCCAAACTTTATCAACAGTTTCTTCTACCTCAGTGATTCCCAAACTTTGTCAACAGTTTCTTCTAGTTCAGTGATTCCCAAACTTTGTCAACAGTTTCTTCTAGTTCAGTGATTCCCAAACTTTGTCAACAGTTTCTTCTACCTCAGTGATTCCCAAACTTTGTCAACAGTTTCTTCTAGTTCAGTGATTCCCAAACTTTGTCAACAGTTTCTTCTAGTTCAGTGATTCCCAAACTTTGTCAACAGTTTCTTCTACCTCAGTGATTCCCAAACTTTGTCAACAGTTTCTTCTACCTCAGTGATTCCCAAACTTTGTCAACAGTTTCTTCTAGTTCAGTGATTCCCAAACTTTGTCAACAGTTTCTTCTACCTCAGTGATTCCCAAACTTTGTCAACAGTTTCTTCTACCTCAGTGATTCCCAAACTTTGTCAACAGTTTCTTCTACCTCAGTGATTCCCAAACTTTGTCAACAGTTTCTTCTAGTTCAGTGATTCCCAAACTTTGTCAACAGTTTCTTCTAGTTCAGTGATTCCCAAACTTTGTCAACAGTTTCTTCTACCTCAGTGATTCCCAAACTTTGTCAACAGTTTCTTCTAGTTCAGTGATTCCCAAACTTTGTCAACAGTTTCTTCTAGTTCAGTGATTCCCAAACTTTGTCAACAGTTTCTTCTAGTTCAGTGATTCCCAAACTTTGTCAACAGTTTCTTCTACCTCAGTGATTCCCAAACTTTATCAACAGTTTCTTCTACCTCAGTGATTCCCAAACTTTGTCAACAGTTTCTTCTACCTCAGTGATTCCCAAACTTTGTCAACAGTTTCTTCTAGTTCAGTGATTCCCAAACTTTATCAACAGTTTCTTCTAGTTCAGTGATTCCCAAACTTTGTCAACAGTTTCTTCTAGTTCAGTGATTCCCAAACTTTGTCAACAGTTTCTTCTAGTTCAGTGATTCCCAAACTTTATCAACAGTTTCTTCTAGTTCAGTGATTCCCAAACTTTGTCAACAGTTTCTTCTACCTCAGTGATTCCCAAACTTTGTCAACAGTTTCTTCTAGTTCAGTGATTCCCAAACTTTGTCAACAGTTTCTTCTAGTTCAGTGATTCCCAAACTTTGTCAACAGTTTCTTCTACCTCAGTGATTCCCAAACTTTGTCAACAGTTTCTTCTAGTTCAGTGATTCCCAAACTTTATCAACAGTTTCTTCTACCTCAGTGATTCCCAAACTTTATCAACAGTTTCTTCTACCTCAGTGGTTCCCAAACTTTGTCAACAGTTTCTTCTAGTTCAGTGATTCCCAAACTTTGTCAACAGTTTCTTCTAGTTCAGTGATTCCCAAACTTTATCAACAGTTTCTTCTACCTCAGTGGTTCCCAAACTTTGTCAACAGTTTCTTCTACCTCAGTGATTCCCAAACTTTATCAACAGTTTCTTCTAGTTCAGTGATTCCCAAACTTTGTCAACAGTTTCTTCTAGTTCAGTGATTCCCAAACTTTATCAACAGTTTCTTCTAGTTCAGTGATTCCCAAACTTTATCAACAGTTTCTTCTAGTTCAGTGATTCCCAAACTTTGTCAACAGTTTCTTCTACCTCAGTGATTCCCAAACTTTGTCAACAGTTTCTTCTAGTTCAGTGATTCCCAAACTTTGTCAACAGTTTCTTCTACCTCAGTGATTCCCAAACTTTGTCAACAGTTTCTTCTACCTCAGTGATTCCCAAACTTTGTCAACAGTTTCTTCTACCTCAGTGATTCCCAAACTTTGTCAACAGTTTCTTCTAGTTCAGTGATTCCCAAACTTTGTCAACAGTTTCTTCTAGTTCAGTGATTCCCAAACTTTGTCAACAGTTTCTTCTTGTTCAGTGATTCCCAAACTTTGTCAACAGTTTCTTCTAGTTCAGTGATTCCCAAACTTTGTCAACAGTTTCTTCTACCTCAGTGATTCCCAAACTTTGTGAACAGTTTCTTCTAGTTCAGTGGTTCCCAAACTTTGTCAACAGTTTCTTCTACCTCAGTGATTCCCAAACTTTGTCAACAGTTTCTTCTAGTTCAGTGATTCCCAAACTTTGTCAACAGTTTCTTCTACCTCAGTGATTCCCAAACTTTATCAACAGTTTCTTCTAGTTCAGTGATTCCCAAACTTTGTCAACAGTTTCTTCTAGTTCAGTGATTCCCAAACTTTGTCAACAGTTTCTTCTACCTCAGTGATTCCCAAACTTTGTCAACAGTTTCTTCTAGTTCAGTGGTTCCCAAACTTTGTCAACAGTTTCTTCTACCTCAGTGATTCCCAAACTTTGTCAACAGTTTCTTCTACCTCAGTGATTCCCAAACTTTGTCAACAGTTTCTTCTACCTCAGTGATTCCCAAACTTTATCAACAGTTTCTTCTAGTTCAGTGATTCCCAAACTTTGTCAACAGTTTCTTCTACCTCAGTGATTCCCAAACTTTATCAACAGTTTCTTCTAGTTCAGTGATTCCCAAACTTTGTCAACAGTTTCTTCTAGTTCAGTGATTCCCAAACTTTGTCAACAGTTTCTTCTAGTTCAGTGGTTCCCAAACTTTGTCAACAGTTTCTTCTACCTCAGTGATTCCCAAACTTTGTCAACAGTTTCTTCTACCTCAGTGATTCCCAAACTTTATCAACAGTTTCTTCTAGTTCAGTGATTCCCAAACTTTGTCAACAGTTTCTTCTAGTTCAGTGATTCCCAAACTTTGTCAACAGTTTCTTCTAGTTCAGTGATTCCCAAACTTTGTCAACAGTTTCTTCTACCTCAGTGATTCCCAAACTTTGTCAACAGTTTCTTCTAGTTCAGTGATTCCCAAACTTTGTCAACAGTTTCTTCTAGTTCAGTGATTCCCAAACTTTGTCAACAGTTTCTTCTAGTTCAGTGATTCCCAAACTTTGTCAACAGTTTCTTCTACCTCAGTGATTCCCAAACTTTGTCAACAGTTTCTTCTAGTTCAGTGATTCCCAGACTTTGTCAACAGTTTCTTCTAGTTCAGTGATTCCCAAACTTTGTCAACAGTTTCTTCTACCTCAGTGATTCCCAAACTTTGTCAACAGTTTCTTCTACCTCAGTGATTCCCAAACTTTATCAACAGTTTCTTCTACCTCAGTGATTCCCAAACTTTGTCAACAGTTTCTTCTACCTCAGTGATTCCCAAACTTTGTCAACAGTTTCTTCTACCTCAGTGATTCCCAAACTTTGTCAACAGTTTCTTCTAGTTCAGTGATTCCCAGACTTTGTCAACAGTTTCTTCTACCTCAGTGATTCCCAAACTTTGTCAACAGTTTCTTCTAGTTCAGTGATTCCCAAACTTTGTCAACAGTTTCTTCTACCTCAGTGATTCCCAAACTTTGTCAACAGTTTCTTCTACCTCAGTGATTCCCAAACTTTGTCAACAGTTTCTTCTACCTCAGTGATTCCCAAACTTTGTCAACAGTTTCTTCTACCTCAGTGATTCCCAAACTTTGTCAACAGTTTCTTCTAGTTCAGTGATTCCCAAACTTTGTCAACAGTTTCTTCTACCTCAGTGATTCCCAAACTTTGTCAACAGTTTCTTCTAGTTCAGTGATTCCCAAACTTTGTCAACAGTTTCTTCTACCTCAGTGATTCCCAAACTTTGTCAACAGTTTCTTCTAGTTCAGTGATTCCCAAACTTTGTCAACAGTTTCTTCTACCTCAGTGATTCCCAAACTTTGTCAACAGTTTCTTCTAGTTCAGTGATTCCCAAACTTTGTCAACAGTTTCTTCTAGTTCAGTGATTCCCAGACTTTGTCAACAGTTTCTTCTACCTCAGTGATTCCCAAACTTTGTCAACAGTTTCTTCTAGTTCAGTGATTCCCAAACTTTGTCAACAGTTTCTTCTACCTCAGTGATTCCCAAACTTTGTCAACAGTTTCTTCTACCTCAGTGATTCCCAAACTTTGTCAACAGTTTCTTCTACCTCAGTGATTCCCAAACTTTGTCAACAGTTTCTTCTACC
The DNA here is from genome assembly GCA_036873155.1 of Biomphalaria sudanica. NCBI lineage: Eukaryota > Metazoa > Mollusca > Gastropoda > Planorbidae > Biomphalaria > Biomphalaria sudanica. Next base: position 961,815 of record JAZGLO010001455.1, read on the forward strand.
TCAGTGATTCCCAAACTTTGTCAACAGTTTCTTCTAGTTCAGTGATTCCCAAACTTTGTCAACAGTTTCTTCTAGTTCAGTGATTCCCAAACTTTGTCAACAGTTTCTTCTAGTTCAGTGATTCCCAAACTTTATCAACAGTTTCTTCTACCTCAGTGATTCCCAAACTTTGTCAACAGTTTCTTCTAGTTCAGTGATTCCCAAACTTTATCAACAGTTTCTTCTACCTCAGTGATTCCCAAACTTTGTCAACAGTTTCTTCTAGTTCAGTGATTCCCAAACTTTATCAACAGTTTCTTCTACCTCAGTGATTCCCAAACTTTGTCAACAGTTTCTTCTACCTCAGTGATTCCCAAACTTTGTCAACAGTTTCTTCTACCTCAGTGATTCCCAAACTTTATCAACAGTTTCTTCTACCTCAGTGATTCCCAAACTTTGTCAACAGTTTCTTCTACCTCAGTGATTCCCAAACTTTATCAACAGTTTCTTCGAGTTCAGTGATTCCCAAACTTTGTCAACAGTTTCTTCTAGTTCAGTGATTCCCAAACTTTGTCAACAGTTTCTTCTACCTCAGTGATTCCCAAACTTTGTCAACAGTTTCTTCTAGTTCAGTGATTCCCAAACTTTGTCAACAGTTTCTTCTACCTCAGTGATTCCCAAACTTTGTCAACAGTTTCTTCTAGTTCAGTGATTCCCAAACTTTGTCAACAGTTTCTTCTACCTCAGTGATTCCCAAACTTTGTCAACAGTTTCTTCTACCTCAGTGATTCCCAAACTTTATCAACAGTTTCTTCTAGTTCAGTGATTCCCAAACTTTGTCAACAGTTTCTTCTAGTTCAGTGATTCCCAAACTTTGTCAACAGTTTCTTCTACCTCAGTGATTCCCAAACTTTGTCAACAGTTTCTTCTAGTTCAGTGATTCCCAAACTTTGTCAACAGTTTCTTCTACCTCAGTGATTCCCAAACTTTGTCAACAGTTTCTTCTACCTCAGTGATTCCCAAACTTTGTCAACAGTTTCTTCTAGTTCAGTGATTCCCAAACTTTGTCAACAGTTTCTTCTAGTTCAGTGATTCCCAAACTTTGTCAACAGTTTCTTCTACCTCAGTGATTCCCAAACTTTGTCAACAGTTTCTTCTACCTCAGTGATTCCCAAACTTTGTCAACAGTTTCTTCTAGTTCAGTGATTCCCAAACTTTGTCAACAGTTTCTTCTACCTCAGTGATTCCCAAACTTTGTCAACAATTTCTTCTAGTTCAGTGATTCCCAAACTTTGTCAACAGTTTCTTCTAGTTCAGTGATTCCCAAACTTTGTCAACAGTTTCTTCTACCTCAGTGATTCCCAAACTTTGTCAACAGTTTCTTCTAGTTCAGTGATTCCCAAACTTTGTCAACAGTTTCTTCTAGTTCAGTGATTCCCAAACTTTGTCAACAGTTTCTTCTAGTTCAGTGATTCCCAAAGTTTGTCAACAGTTTCTTCTAGTTCAGTGATTCCCAAACTTTGTCAACAGTTTCTTCTAGTTCAGTGATTCCCAAACTTTGTCAACAGTTTCTTCTAGTTCAGTGATTCCCAAACTTTGTCAACAGTTTCTTCTACCTCAGTGATTCCCAAACTTTGTCAACAGTTTCTTCTACCTCAGTGATTCCCAAACTTTGTCAACAGTTTCTTCTACCTCAGTGGTTCCCAAACTTTGTCAACACTTTCTTCTAGTTCAGTGATTCCCAGACTTTTTTCTTAATAGAACACTTCCCACAGTCTGAGTATTTAGCGCTACACTTTTTGCTTATTTTTTAGAGAGATTATTTCACGTAGTGGCCTACTAGTTAATTATTCCAGTAGTCAGTGAAACACTTTTTCGGCCCTCTTGGAATACTAGGGTTCTGCGGAACACAGTTTGGGAAACACTGTTCTAGTTCATTCACTTGATGGAAAACTTCTTTGTTTTATTTTTGTTGTGATTGCGATATGCTGTAGAATTCGACCATCTACTAAGTCTCATAAGTCTAAGTCCCATTGAAAGTTTATCTATTGATTCATTGATTCTGAGTTTGAGCTCTGAAACTGAAGTGTACCAACTCATTGGACAAGTGGAAGTATTAGAAACACGTTCTTGCACTTACTGACAACACTTAGTAGTCAAGTTTTTTTTTCTTTGGTTTAAAATATCTGAGTACTCCTGGGATTCCATGGGTGTGCCCACACAATTTTCTGAAAAGAGTTGTCACTCAAGCAGTGTCTGCATAGTTTCTAAGTGAAATTTAGAAATGTATTGTAAAAGGTAGACAATTTCAACTCTTTACTGTACATTATTGCACCAGTAGTTGTCTTTCTTTCATGCTTGAAGCCTTGTTTTGTTGCTTTGAATTGACCTCACCCAAGTTTAACTTTATATCCCACTACACAACATTTTATCTACTACCTGCACATGTTGAGCTTATATCTATTCTTTACTTATGTATTGTCTTTGAGTCTACTTTTGGCCAGATTATAGCAGCTATAGTACTTAATAGTACAGCAGTAGTGCATAGATTTGCTAATTTTTTTTTTTTTCTGAGACATTGACTTGGAAAGCTTTAAGGGAGGTCAAAGATATGGATGAAACTTCGAGCTAGTCTCTTTTGTCTGTTTTATTTGGTCCTGTGAATGTATTGCAGGGTTATTACGTCTGTACTGAAAAAACAGGGGAAGTAATGTACCTTATAAAGAACAGACTTCAAAAAAGGAAGATTATTACGCCCTACTCCTGTCCTTGTGTTAATCCTAGTAACATTGGGATATAACAGTCAAGGTGCACAAGAAATGCCTTTAGATTATGAAGAGTTGCTTGAAAGTCTGGCCCTGTTGACCAATATTTTCATAGAAAAAGGCAAGAGTTTATTTAGTCTACCTGGGGATGAACATGTGATGAGTTTTTTTTTTTTGGGGGGGTGGGGGGGGGGGGGGGCTTTGTTCATTTGTTTTTCTGTGTTGTTTCTCCGACTAGTTGTTGGGAGGAGATAATGATCTGAAGAACTATTTTCAGATCTGGCACGTCTACTTCAGCATTAAATAAAAGAACTGTCCCCGAAGACGGGAGGTGCAGTGGCTGAGTGGTAAAGCGAATGGTTTCTGAACTAAGGGCCCCGGGTTTGAATCCCAATTTCAGGATCTTTAGGGCACATCTGATTTTACCCAGCACTAATGGGTACCTGACATTAGTTGGGTAAAAGTAAAGTCAGTTGTTATCTGTGCTAGTCACTCTCCCTAACCATCAGCCATAGAAACAGAAACAGACCTAATGATGACCAGTTTGTTCTGCATGCTGGCAAACTTTACAGGGGTCAGCTAGGAGTAGATCTACATTTAAAGACTAAACTGTTGAGTGATGTACATTAGATTATTGAATGGAGATTGTTTTTTTTTTCATTACTTTGTCAAAGAACACCCAAAGCCGGCTTTTTTTTTTTTTTTCATGTCTTGGACCACAATGTTGTATAGTCTTGCAGCCATGTGACTGGTGAACGTGTGGAATGTACTGATAGTGGGGCTCACGGTAGTTGACTGTCACAGTGTATCTCTACCTTGTGTGGAATGTACTGGTAGTTGACTGTCACAGTGTATCTCTACCTTGTGTGGAATGTACTGACAGTGGGGCTCACGCTAGTTGACTGTCACAGTGTATCTCTACCTTGTGTGGAATGTACTGATAGTGGGGCTCACGCTAGTTGACTGTCACAGTGTATCTCTACCTTGTGTGGAATGTACTGGTAGTTGACTGTCACAGTGTATCTCTACCTTGTGTGGAATGTACTGATGGTGGGGCTCACGCTAGTTGACTGTCACAGTGTATCTCTACCTTGTGTGGAATGTACTGATAGTGGGGCTCACGCTAGTTGACTGTCACAGTGTATCTCTACCTTGTGTGGAATGTACTGATAGTGGGGCTCACGCTAGTTGACTGTCACAGTGTATCTCTACCTTGTGTGGAATGTACTGATAGTGGGGCTCACGTTTGTTGACTGTCACAGTGTATCTCTACCTTGTATCCCTATTTTCTCTCCGTCTCTCTCTCTCTACTTTTCATGTCCCAATGTTCAATCTTTTTACTCTGTCTGTCTGTCTGGTACAAAGGTTGTACGCGTTATTTCTCCCGATTCTCGGATCAACTTTGCACATTTATTCATTGATCCTTACAAAACATGAATCAAACAAAAAAAATTAATTGATTTTATTTAAAGAAAAGGGAAATAAATCCTACAGTATTGAAAATTAAGGCTGTAAATGTGCATTTCTTTCCCTTGTGTAAGATTTTTTATTTTGCTTGTTACTTCTCTGTGAAACCACTACCCACATCCCCCCTTCTCTCACATCACCTCCCCTTGCTTAAGACTTGTCTTCAGGCCAGTACATCTTTTGGATCGGTAATCAATATGTTGGCTTGGCTAGATTTAATCAAACCATTCTCAATATCCTCATTTGTAGTGCAAACTTATTACCATCAGAAACAAAACTTTGTTTTTAATTGTATAATTTTTTTTTATTCTTTGTAATGCACGATTTTCTCTTCATTCATCCCTGATTTGGACTAAATCTATGTACAAACGTATCTACATACAAACATATCTATATACAAACGTATCTACATACAAACGTATCTACATACAAACATATCTACATACAAACGTATCTACATACAAACGTATCAACATACAAACCTATTGACATACAAACATATCACATACAAACGTATCTACATACAAATGTATCTACATACAAACGTATCGACATACAAACGTATCTACATACAAACGTATCTACATACAAACGTATCAACATACAAACGTATCTACATACAAACGTATCGACATACAAACATATCTACATACAAACGTATCTACATACAAACGTATCAACATACGAACGTATCAACATACGAACGTATCAACATACAGACGTATCAACATACAGACGTATCTACATACAAACGTATCAACATACAAACGTATCAACATACAAACATATCAAATACAAACATATCTACATACAAACGTATCAACAAACAAACGTATCAGCATACAAACATATCAAATACAAACGTATCAACATACAAACGTATCAACATACAAACGTATCAAATACAAACGTATCAACATACAAACATATCTACATACAAACGTATCTACATACAAACGTACTGAACTTTAAACTTCTCGCGAGTTTTCATCTCACATTTTCAGCTCTGCCTACGATCTGTCTCTTCCGCTGTGAGAATGATTCACTTTGCTGTTTCAGAAGTCGTGTGTCCTGAAGTCGACTCCTACCAATGTAACCGAATTCCATTTGTTCCGTGAACTGACAGAGCTTTCGATCAATGTCTTCCAACTTTTTAATTATTTTTTTTCGTCTCTGGAAGAGATGATTGTTGATGGGAGTTGGCAGGACTCCTGTTTCTTCGATTGTTCTCCATTGAATTCCAGCCATTGTTTTCCTATGACCAATCGTCGAAAAGGTTTGGACATCACGTGACGCACGGAGCAGGTGCGACACAGACACTTGCAGGTTGTTAGAAGCGGCAGCCGCCCGCCTCCTCTTGCTAACCTCGCGCCAGATTTGTGAAGTGCCAACCTGCGAGGCCCCCTCCTTTCTTTCTCTCCTATTTGATAGGTAGTCATCTGTTGGCGGTTTGTTGTTTCCAAGAGGGGGAAGGGGTTAATAAGGTGCAGCAGGAGTTGAAGAGAGATTGATGGCTGGTTTCTACATGATGGTCAGTAGATTGTTGGCTAGTTGCTACATGACGGCCAGTAGATGGCTAGTTGCTACATGATGGTCAGTTGATTAATGGCTGGTTTCTACATGATGGTCAGTAGATTGATGGCTAGTTGCTACATGATGGTCAGTAGATTGTTGGCTAGTTGCTACATGATGGTCAGTAGATTGATGGCTGGTTTCTACATGATGGTCAGTAGATTGTTGGCTAGTTGCTACATGATGGTCAATAAAGGCACATTCCTCGTCCCATATGCTATGACAAATTTGTACAAATACTCTTTCTTCCCTAGTGCTATTAGAGCATGGAATGGGTTGCCTGAGCTAGCCAGAAAAAACAGTGACTTGGCAGAATTCAAGTCATTGGTTAATATGCATGACTAAATGCATGACGCGTAGGACGTAATCATCTTCTTTTTTGAAGTAACGTCTGTATTATATAAGATAAGACGATAAGATAAGATTGATGGCAGTTGTTACATGGTCAGTAGATGGCTAGTTGCTAGATGATGGTCAGTAGATTGATGGCAGTTGCTACATGGTCAGTAGATGGCCAGTTGTTACATGATGGTCAGTAGATTGATGGCTGGTTTCTACATGATGGTCAGTAGATTGATGGCAGTTGCTACATGATGGTCAGTAGATGGCTAGTTGCTACATGATGGTCAGTAGATTGATGGCTAGTTGCGACATGATGGTCAGTAGATGGCTAGTTGCTACATGATGGTCAATAGATTGATGGCTAGTTGCTACATGATGATCAGTAGATTGATGGCTAGTTGCTACATGATGGTCAATAGATTGATGGCTAGTTGCTACATGATGATCAGTAGATTGATGGCTGGTTTCTACATGATGGTCAGTAGATTGATGGTTAGTTGCTACATGATGGTCAATAGATTGATGGCTAGTTGCAACATGATGGTCAGTAGATTGATGGCTAGTTTCTACATGATGGTCAATAGATTGATGACTGGTTTCTACATAATGGTCAATAGATTGATGGCTAGTTGCTACATGGTGGACAATAGATTGATGGCTAGTTGCTACATGATGGTCAATAAATTGATGGCTAGTTTCTACATAATTGTCAATAGTTAGATGGCTAGTTGCTACATGATGGTCAATAAATTGATGGCTAGTTGCTACATGATGATGATCTTATGATGAAGGACGGCTAGAGGTGAAGGGGCGTTACTCTTCTCTTTCTTTCTCTCTCTTATTTTTGACATAGACTTCCGGTTTATCTTCTAGAGTACTTGTATGTATTGGGCAATATCTTCTAGAGTACTTGTATGTATTGGGCGATAGCTTCTAGAGTACTTGTATGTATTGGGCAATAGCTTCTAGCGTACTTTTATGTACTGGGCATAATGGGCAATAGCTTCTAGAGTACTTGTTATGTATTGGGCAATACCTTCTAGAGTACTTGTATGTTCTGGACAATAACCTCTAGCGCACTTGTATGTATTGGGCAATAGCTTCTAGCGTACTTGTATTTACTGGGCATAATGGGCAATAACCTCTAGCGTACTTGTATGTATTGGGCAATACCTTCTAGCGTGTTTGTATCTATTGGACAATAACTTAACATGGTTTTTTGGGCAATATTTGTTAGGTTACTTGTTTGTATTGGGCGATAGCTACTAGATCTAGTATGTTCGCTTTGCCTGCTGGTCGCGAGAACCTCTTACTTTCTACATATTTTGCTTTAGTTTTAAATCGCATTGGCTACCCCTCTCTTCGTCCCTACCCCCCCCCCAAACGCCCCCTCCTCCTCCACCCCCCAATCAGTTGGCACTCCGCACTCACCTACACCCCCCACATCTTCCCTATTCACTCACCCACTCCCCACACCTAATCTTCCCTCCCTCACCATCCCCCCACACGCACGTACTATTTTTTCCACATATTTAGTTCTTCTATCTACTCCCTCCTCCCATCCCAATCACCAGTACAAGGGGAGGGGGCTGGAGCCCATCGCCCGATAGTGGCATCTGTTGATACTATCCAGAAGCCCCCCCCCCCCCTACACCACTTCCACCTCCATTCCCAGCCTGTTGCTCGTAGAGTTGCCGTCCTCGGAACTCACTCACAAAAATTCTGGGTATTTTAACAATCTGCTTGGTTTGAAATCACATTTGTCTTTCTTTCGTTTCTTGCTCTTTGTATTTCAGTTCGGGATGTGTGGCTAGACTTAACAGGTGAAGGGCACGTAAGCGAGGATTCTTTCCATTCTTATGCCTTGGAGTTAACTGCTCTTTCCCCTAACGGAATTGCATCATTTCAAACAGAAGACAGTCGAACGTGAATTCCCCCCCCCCTTTTTTTTTTCCCCCGTTTTTTTTTTTCATTATTCCCAAATTGAAGAACAAAAACAAAATTATTTGTGTCCATTATAGCTGTGTCCATTGGACTGTTAGCTGTGTACGCTAAAGCTGAGTCCGTTTTAGCGTCTACTGTAGAGCTGTCTACGTTTTAGCTGTTTTTTTAAATTGGATTGGATTTTTTTTTTAATAATGCGTTTTTGAAAAAAAAAAAAAGTTAACCATACGAGTATATAACGGTAAATATGTAGCTAAAAAATGCAGCTAAAAGTAATGTGGTCAGTACACTTTGGCACATAAAAGTTCAAGTCCATAGAGCAAGTTGTCTAGTTTGGGTATTCGTTTGTCCACAAAACACTGTTAGGTCCTGGGGGATCACATCTTGTCGCCCTTGTGGTGTCTAAGAGGTCATCGGATTGGTGCGAGACCGTTCGTTACAGTAGGCCTCAATCTGCAACGTCACAACCTTTGAGCAGTGGAGACCAATAGCTCGTCCTGCAGACCTTGCAGCGACCTATTGGTCTAAACTGGTTGCGACCAGCGGCGAAGCTAGGGTAGGGGTCTAAATTTGAAAATCCCTCCCTCTGGCCCGCACTTGAAAGGAGCCCCCAAATGAGCGTCCGAAATTTTTGTTTTTACATTTAATATTACACCATTATCCCATGTCATGATGTCGAATGTCAATAGGCAGGGGGTTAATAAAGAGGCCAAGCCCCCTCCCCCCCCCCCCGGGGCCCACAAATCCTTAGCTACGCCACTGGTTGTGACGTTGCGGGTCAGTGCTTAGGCTTTCTATGACAATTGGTCTCGATTGGTGTGGGGCTTGAACTGGACCAACCTATGATTTTGTAAATAAAGTTGTTTGCTTTTAGTTTTAGCGCAGACTTGAGCTTGAATTGAGCTGCATAAATGTAGATAGGTGTCTCATCATGGTGAAGGCCCTTTATTGGAAAATGAAATCGGGGAGTGGGAGGGGGCGCCTCTTTTAATGCTCTTTGAGGGAATGGAGCGAAATGTCTTCCCCGCCACCCTCAAGTGTGCCCCACACTTTGGTCGGACGGTGCCAATTTTTGAAGTGTCAAGTTGTTGGTTGTTTTTTTTTTTCTTCTTCTTCGTCTGGATGACGTGTGTGTGTCTGTGTGGTAAATGTGTGTGTCTGTGTGGTAAGTGTGTGAAGGAGGGAACCATTACAATGACTATGAGTTTGACAATACATGCGGATATATCTCCTTTTAATTCTTCCGTTCTGTTACGTTTCTTCTCTCCCCCCCCCCCCTTTCCCAAAGCTGTATGTCTCTACATTCCGCACACGTCTATCATCGCCTGGTACCTGGGCCCTACTACTGAGATATTCAATTTATCGGGTCAAGGAAAAGCTCAGCATTTCACGTGGATGCGCAGACCCAACTGTGACCTACATATTTTGTCACGACAGAGACTGACGAAGCTGTCGATTTCAGTTATCTTCTCGTAGTCCAAGTCTGTCTTCGGCGCTGGTTTTCGTGTTGGTCTCAGGCCGCGGTCTTTGCAAGACACTTGCTGCCATGTTGTTGTTGTTTTTTTATATTTTTTTACTATTCCTCGTCTACTGCAATTTTTTCATCGGCAAAACATGAAAAAATGGACACATTTCGAACACGGCTCTAACGATTTTTGTAGAAATGGGACAGTTTATGTATAATCTTGGGGAAAAGACTACCAGCTAATTGGCCAAATAGAGAAAACTTTGGTTTTACCATTATACTTTTTTCAACGTATAATTCTCTTAAATTTAATTTGGTCTGGAAATCTATTTCTTGAACACGTAATTGGTCATTCCCGTTTTTATTCACTAAATAATTTAATAAACAAATTGACGTCCATGAGCGCTGCGTTTTTTGTAGAAATTCAGTCTAGACTTGCTTTTTAGCGGCCCCCCGTAAGCAGGGTTTGTGCAAAATGTCCGTCTGTCACATTCAGATCTCGAAAACTAGACGAGATATCAAAAATATTATTTCACCATGTCTAGACTTACTTTTTTTTATTTGTAAGTCTGGGGCTATATCACCAAACTAGAGCTTCATTTACTCTGAGTAGATTTATATACAAGGTCTTATGCAGAATTGTTTTCGGAAAAAGGAGGGGGGATAGACGCTAGCTTATAAGTGTTTGTTTTTTATAAATCTTATATCAGCTCACTCTGTCTGCCAGGGCCGCATCTCACTCTTGCGAAGGCTGCCCAGTTATGAACGAGCTGGACGGGCCATTGTCCCGTTGGTTCACATTTCGCACGCGCCAGGCCAAGCGTCAACACACACGGTGCCCACTCTTGTCTCAGACTTTTTCTTCAGCCCCACAGAATTTCTGGTTCCTGTTCCCCGCAGATGTAGGGAAGCCAGACGTCCTTGACCTGTATGCTGACATACTTACGTTGCGCACAACAGCAGGGTTTCTGTCCCCCGCAGATGTAGGGAAGCCAGACGTCCTTGACCTGTATGCTGACATACTTACGTTGCGCACAACAGCAGGGTTTCTGTCCCCCGCAGATGTAGGGAAGCCAGACGTCCTTGACCTGTATGCTGACATACTTACATTGCGCACAACTGCAGGGTTTCTGTCCCCCGCAGATGTAGGGAAGCCAGACGTCCTTGACCTGTATGCTGACATACTTACATTGCGCACAACAGCAGGGTTTCTGTCCCCCGCAGATGTAAGGAAGCCAGACGTCCTTGACCTGTATGCTGACATACTTACATTGCGCACAACAGCAGGGTTTCTGTCCCTCGCAGATGTAGGGAAGCCAGACGTCCTTGACCTGTATGCTGACATACTTACGTTGCGCACAACAGCAGGGTTTCTGTCCCCCGCAGATGTAGGGAAGCCAGACGTCCTTGACCTGTATGCTGACATACTTACATTGCGCACAACAGCAGGGTTTCTGTCCCCCGCAGATGTAGGGAAGCCAGACGTCCTTGACCTGTATGCTGACATACTTACATTGCGCACAACAGCAGGGTTTCTGTCCCCCGCAGATGTAGGGAAGCCAGACGTCCTTGACCTGTATGCTGACATACTTACATTGCGCACAACAGCAGGGTTTCTGTCCCCCGCAGATGTAGGGAAGCCAGACGTCCTTGACCTGTATGCTGACATACTTACATACACAACAGCAGGGTTTCTGTCCAGGGCTTTTGCTGGAGAGGGTTTGAGCCCCCTCTTAAGTCCTCACTGTGTAATAGTTTGATGATGTTGACGACTGTTCTTTGAGGCTGTCTGTAAGTGCAAAGTCGTTTTAACGGCACGTTTCTCTATTGACAACCCTACAACCAATCAACCCTGTACACGACTCCCTCCCCTCATCACCGACATACACACCTTGGACCAAATAATAGCCGACCATAGGGATGTCACCTTCATTTGGGTCCCCTCCCATGTGGGCATTGAGGGAAACGAAGCCGCAGACAGAGAAGCAAAGAGAGCCCTAAATCATGCGGTGTCAGGAACCCAAATTCCCTGCTCGGACCTGAGACAAAGTATTGCCTCTGCCACCTACCAAGAGTGGCAGGGCCGATGGGAGGCTGAGACTCACAATAAACTCAGGCAGATTGTGGCGGATGTCAGGTGGTGGGCCACATCTAAGGGTCTGACAAGGCGTGGTAGCACGACCATGTCCAGACTTAGGATTGGCCACACCTACATCACGCACTCTTTTGTGCTGAAGAAAGAAAAGCCCCCACTTTGTGAGTATTGTGACTCTCGCCTCACCGTGGAACATATCCTCATCGACTGCCCCAGATACCAGGATGTCAGGGAAAAATATTTTAGAGCCACTAATTTAAAAACACTATTCAATAATGTCGACCCTGGGAAGGTACTGGGTTTTATCCGGGAAGTGGGGTTGTCTACAAAGATCTGATTTATGAATTCTGTAGACATGTACTATTTACATTAGATTTATACCAAATTATTAAATTTTTACTACCTCTACTATTTTAACTGTGAATAGACCTTGATTTTAATGATTTGACTGTATGGAATTTGGCCCTTGTTGTGTGGAGGGAGAGTGGCCCTTGAGGGACTGCAGGCACGACATGGCCTAAATTGTGCCGATGTGCCCAAAATCACAAATCACAGGAAGAACCGCAAAATTAGTACCTTATCTCTCAATGGTGCAAGGCTTAACTTTTTTTTTCTAAATAAAACTAAATTAATGAATTACAGCAAACTTTTTGATGTTTCTGATTGATTTACGTGTCGTCATCGACTCAGTACAGTAGATCAACTTCAAACATTTGTGTGTGTTGTTGTTGTTGTTTTTTTAATTATGCCTAATTAATCAAATAGTTGGTGAGTTTTTCTATTGATTCATGTGTTGTTATGAACATCGAATATTTTGTGCACAGTTTCATCTTCATCTGAGGAAGTGGGGAAATAACATGTACAAAGTTGTAGTAGACAGAGTTGATAATAGGCTTGGTGATTCAGTCTCTGCATAGCTCAATATTTCCAAAGACACAATTTGTAGTAGACAGAGTTGATAATAGGCTTGGTGATTCAGTCTCTGCATAGCTCAATATTTCCAAAGACACAATTTGTAGTAGACAGAGTTGATAATAGGCTTGGTGATTCAGTCTCTGCATAGCTCAAGATTTCAAAAGACACAATTTGTAGTAGACAGAGTTGATAATAGGCTTGGTGATTCGGTCTCTGCATAGCTCAAGATTTCCAAAGACACAATTTGTAGTAGACAGAGTTGATATTAAGCTTGGTGATTCAGTCTCTGCATAGCTCAAGATTTCCAAAGACACAATTTGTAGTAGACAGAGTTAATATTAAGCTTGGTAATCGGGCTTCTGCATAGCTCAAAAATTTCCAAAGACACGTCGTCATTGACAAAAATTTTGTTTTTTTAATTTCAAAATATCAAAAGGTCCTGCTGCTTCCAATATAGATTCTTGTACTCTTTCTTTCTTTGTCATTGTTTTAATGTTAGAAATCCTAATTCTACCCCCCCCCCTTTTTTTTTTTTTTTTTTTTTTTTTTACCATTTAGCTTTTGTAAATATAGTTAAAGAATAGTAACTTTGACCTTTGCGTTTTCAACACAGATTTCGACTTTCTGACACTAACAGTCCACCTCGGGATTCGACGCAACTGATCCACGGTCTGATACAAAAAAAAAAGGAGGCACTGAAAGTGTAGAGCATTTGTATTTTGTTTTCTATACCTCCGCGCCCCCCCCCCTCCTCCTCCTCCTCCCACACCCGTCATCGATCTGTCAATTAAGAAGAAAGGGGGGTGGAGAGATAGGTATGCTAGACTCGCCAGGTATGTCATTGTGTGCCAAACGTCTAGATTTTATTTTCTTCTCTGCTCCGGGCGCGCGATTTCTCTCTCTCTCTCTATCTCTCTTCTTCCCTCGCTATCTCTCTCTCTCTCTCCATCACTCTCTGCATCTCTCTGTGAGAGATTTCTTTCGCCTCTCATAGCGACGACCTGCTATCTCTCGCCCCCCCCCACCGCCCGCCCCCCGCACCTTGCCGTGACGTTTGCTTTTCTTCAGAGCGACGACATAATCTCACGTCTTGCGCTGCACAACTCGTGGTCTCTGAACCGGCGCAGGTGACGTCACTCTCGTTCGAGCCCACGTGACGTCAAAAGTGGGTGGAGAACACCTGCTAGAATGTACTGCTAATTCTAAATGATGTCGTGATAGCGGTGATGTACACTCCACGTTTTCTTTCCATAGAGGAAAAAAAGTAACAAAAAAGAAGAAAAAAAACGTGTATCTTTTGTTTCGTTTAATAACTTTTTTTTTTTTCAACTTTTTATTGGGTTCAACTTTACCATCATTGTGATTTTGGTCTGTCAATCTTATTTTCTCTAGAATGAACATTTTTCAAAACAACTAAGGTATTCTTATTTTCTGATCTATCTATCTACTATCTGTCTATCTATCTATTTATCTGTCTGTCTATCTGTCTATTGATCTATCTGTCTGTATGTCTATCTATCTATCTATCTATCTATCTTTTTCTGTCTGTCTATCTGTCTATTGATCTATCTGTCTGTATATCTATCTATATATATCTATCTATCTATCTATCTGTCTGTCTGTCGGTCTGACTATTGATCTATCTGTCTGTATGTCTATCTATTTATCTATCTATCTATCTGTCTGTCTGTCTGTCTGTCTGACTATTGATCTATCTGTCTGTATGTCTATCTATTTATCTATCTATCTATCTATCTATCTATCTGTCATCTCTCTCTCTCTCTCTTTGTGTTTTATTTCCGTTAGCGACGATTGTTTTCATAATATTTCAGCTAAGAACAGTGGACAGACTTTTGTTCGCGCTGTGTGGTGCGCAGGATTGCAATTTGTATCAAAGAAATTAAAAAAAAAAATAACGTGTTTTTGAAACTCATTCTTGATGGCATTGATTTAAATATATCTGAGGCAGCTGTTGTAAAACTTGGGAGGTGGGAAGGCGGGGAGCGGTCTTTTTTTTTAACGACAAGGTGGTTTGGTGGCTGAGCGGTAAAGCGCTTGGCTTCCGAACTGAGGTCCCGGGTTCGAATCCTGGTGAAGACTGGGATTTTAATTCCGGGATCTTGGGCGCCTCTGAGTCCATCAACTCTAATGGGCACCTGAGATAAGTTGGCGGTTGGTCGTTGTGCTGGCAACATGACACCCTGGTAAAACCGTGGGCCACAGAAACAGATGACCTTTACATCATTTGCCCTATAGACCACAAGGTCTGAAAGGACCAAACACATTTTTTTTTTTTGCATTATACTTGTAAATAAATATTTGAGTAATAATGGCAGTGTTTTCGATTTCGAAGAATTAGGATGTGTGCAAGTGTTTCACATTACTATTCAAATCCATTTGTGACCTGGATATTTTGCCATATCCAAAGCTGTTGTCCACCGGGGTCTATTGACATGTTCGTCTCGTCTTTTGCGCCTGTCTACGGCAAGGGCTCTCATCGTTTAGTTATTTTCATACTATTTGCGCGAGAAGCATCTACAATAAGATCGAGTCAGAAATTTCTTTTAAAGAAGGCGTTTAAGTTAATACGTCTTCGCCTATGAGATTCTACATTCTACCCGTCTCTCTTTCGTCATAATTTTAATCCTTTTGTATGCCTCATCCTTCGACTGATGTTTGCCTCAATTATCAACACCTAATGTGAAGGTAGGGTGTTCAAAAAGAATCCTCCACAAGTACCCCATTATGTCCCGGTGTGAGTTGTCGCTTATTCAACACTGGAAGGCTGTAAGATATAAAGACTATTTGTGGAGAGACCAAACCATGTCTTTTAGACCGTTCATGTTTTACGAGCCTTGTTTTTGCGTCAAGTGAAATTTGGAAAGTGCACTATTTAGAGCTGTCAGGGCTAGTTAGAGGCAGGTTGTTATTTATGATTGTTTTTTTTGGCATTGACACCCACGCCGCAACGCTCCTCGAACTGGCGTGTGCAGGACTGTGATTAAATAGACGAGAAACTTGTATGGTTTAGAGTTAAGAGTAAGTATCAAAGTCTTTAGAACCGTTCGAGTCCACCATTGTTCTCAAGGTCTTGTTCAAAGAAATAAGAAACAAAAAATCATAGTCTTTGAACCGTTTGAGTCCGCCAATGTTCTCAGCGTCTTGTTTAGAGAAAAAATTTAACTCTTTCTCTCCGTAATTATTTACCACATTCTAGTAGAATCAACGCTGGTATCGTCGGTTAGGAGAGAAAGAGTTAAAAGAACTTTCCCTAAAACTAACAGAAAAACAAGTTGATTGTGAACATGTATGCTGTTACAAAACAAAAAGCCAGTCACAAGTTCAGAGGTTGAAACGTTAAATGTGTGCCTCTTTGTTGTCATCTTCATTTGAAAGTTTAGCAAGCCTTGTGGGCAGGAAAGTTTAGATTTTTCGTACAGAAATTAATCGACGAATTATCGTGTTTAGCCAGTAGTCATTTGAGTTTTTGAGATTCCAAATCTTGGTGGCTTTTTAAACCATTTTCTTCCACGTAAAATTTCTAAAAGCAAATGTTTCTGTCACACAATATTGGTGTATGTATTCGTTTGATTTCATCTTTCCATCTGACGCGGCCGGGCCCATCTGGCGCGGCCCCAGCTCTCAGCGACACCGGCTGACTCCTGACACCTGTTCGTTGCTTGGAACATTGAGTCCGAGACTTGTATTCATAACCCAGGCCCTGGTGTTTACCGTGTCTGTGAAATGTGTACTAACTAGAAGTGAACCTTGAATCAGATCAAAGTGCTAGAAAGTACATATTCCCCTCATGCCCCCCCCTTTCCCTGCCCCTTCCCCCCCCCCTTTCCCAGCCTAAAAGTTATATGCGTCAGATGTGACTTTTGAGTTGCTTGCCATCATTTTAATTGCTGGCAGGTGTGAGGAATGAATTAACCAGTGGTTGCGTTGGGCACTTAAAAAAGAAAAAAAGATGTGCCAATATTTTAATGACACGACATTTAGGAGCAAGTACAGTTTAGGAATGGCAATGGGTAATTAACTTAGATTTGGGTTATTTTTGGGTTATAGTGAGACTTCACTTGAAAACTAGCTAGTTCTACTACTTGATGTATTCTTTTGTTTCCAGAAACTGCTGGGTTGTTGTTGGTTTGTTTTTTTCCCGTATCGGGTGGGGCGGATAGGAGAATCTCTTGCTACAAGGTCACATGGTGAATCGTCATCTACATTATCAGACTTGATTACAATGTTCCCCCATTAAGTTACCAACTTACGCCTTGGGTTAAGGCCCCTTGCACATTGCATGGTTTTCACCGTACGATTTTTTTTTCCCCCGTGGCGTTGTAGTGTTCACTCTGGTCGAGATTTCCCCATGCCATATCTAGCTATTATAAATGTTTCTTTTCACGATGCTTATAACAACTCTGTCTGTCTGGGTGGATGGCTTCACACGTTTGTTTCCTCACTTCCGAAGTATTCATTGTCGAAGACACCACGTGAATAAGTAACACAAATAACCAATTAATTAGTCAGTTAGTGGGAATTAATATTACTACTGTACATACGAAAACGCTGCTCGTTAGCAGTTGGCCAAAGAAACAGATAACCTTAACATCTTCTGCCCTAAAGACCGCATTGGTCAGAAAAGGGAACTTTACTTTATGTAGAAAAAATGGAGATAAACCTTGCATTATTGAGAGATATTGCATTAGTTGGACGGTTTTCTCCCATTACTTAATGTAAGCTTTCTTTTAAAAAAAATTTTTTACGTATTTGTGTAGGTGCTTATTTTTCATTTTGTCGTAAATTGTTTTTTTATAAGATGAATGATTGATTTGTGATTGGTTCATCCCTCGTTGACGTACGGCTGAAAGCTTTCTGGATTGAAAGTGTCCATTCAGTCTTGTTAAAGTCCAAAATGGCTTTACGACGACAGCTGTGAGTACAATGACAAGACACGGCTGTTTCAAAGTGCCAGTGCGGCTATTTGACCGTCAATGTGTCCGTCCCGAGACAAGACGTTAAACTGCGCTCCTCTTTCCTTAGCACTTTTGGAGCTCAAAAGTGCTCTACTTCTTTTCTATCATTGTGTCTGCCTCCTCCTTTCCTCAATCTGCCTTCATTGATCATCACTCTGTCTCCTTATCTCTAAATATCTCACTACGTCCTAGACCAGTCCGTTTGCCGTGGACTGCGACGGGTAAGGGGGGATAAAGAGATCCTGGTGTTTGAGTGATGGCTATCTGAGGATAAGCCACCACAACACAATACTTTGGCTCCAAGTTCCCCTAGACCTGAGGCCCAGATGGCCCGCTCTGGGTCAACCGGCTGGTCATGCCGAGCTACCAGTATAGGTCTTCGACCTATGCTGGAGGGCGGTGGCTAGAGGGTCAATCAGGGAGCTGCTGTATCGGGCACATGTCCGATGCAGTAGCTGACTGAGTATAGCACCTGTGTAGCCCTGGCGGGCTCATTCTGGACTTCCGAATGGCCCGTCCCCTTGTTGGACTCGATGGAGGGTGGGGAGCACAGGTGCCGAACTAATATATAACACCCATGGAAAAAAAAACTTCAAAAAAACTACTTGCCCCAGACCTATGTCTGGGCAAGAGACGCCGCATGGAAGACAGAAAGGAGGAGGCCACAAAAAGCTGTGCTACCTGGCCATCATTTCTGGTGGTTAGGTGCACAGAGGAGGGGAAAAGTCTGACAAAGATGAGCCCTTTTGTCATCTACAAGGGACTTAAGTCAGTAGTGGGAGAGCCCAAGAGTGTGTCTAAGCTACACAAGTCTTTGGAACTTCTAGTAGAAGTTGATAGCAAGATACACTCTGATGGGCTTTTAAGATGCAGAAGACTCTGTGATCTCCAAGTGGAAGTCATGCCACACAAGAGTCTGAACACCAGCAGAGGTGTAATCAGCTCTAGGGACCTACTGGAATGTTCCGAGAAGGAAATAGTGGAGGGCATTGAAGGAATCACCCATGCCCGGCGCATTACCAGGCGCAGGGATGGTGAGGAGGTCAAAACCGCCACTATTATCCTCACATTTGGAACTAGGACACCGCCAGAGTATGTGAAGGCAGGATACCTACGAGTTCCAGTGAGGCCCTACATACCTAACCCCATGAGGTGCTTCAAGTGCCAGGGTTATGGACACGGCGCGGCAGTCTGCAAGAGGAACACTGTGTGTGCCAGATGTGCTGGAGAAGGTCATGAGGACAAGGGCTGCACAGCCCAGTTCAAATGCCCAAACTGTCACGCTGGCCACTCAGCATACTCCAAGGACTGCCCTGTGTGGAAACAGGAGGTTGCCGTGCAGGAGTACAAGGCAAGAAATGGATGTACCTTCAGCCAGGCGAAATCGGCTGTATTGGCCCTAGCCAAAGGCCAATTCGGCTTGACAAAAACCTATGCCCAGGCTGTTGCTAAGATAGGAAGATCCATAGCCACACAGACGGACACATTGACCCCACCACCCCCTCCTCCTCCTCCAACTCAGAAGAAAACACCGCCAAAGAACACACCTCTGAAGAAACAAGAAAGCTCTGTTGTCATGCTAAAGAACAGGTTCTCTGTGCTCGCTGATGAGAGCATGGAGACTGAGCAGCTAGTCAAAACCAATACTCCGGGAGAACCCGGAGACATCATGTCTGACACAGGTTCTCCTCAGAGAAACCAGTCAGACACCCCAACCTCTACCGAACTAGAGGTTGACCAACTCCCTAAGGGGAGAAATCAAAGCGGAGAGGATGCCCGAGGTGAGCGAGGAGGAAATAACCTCCGCTCTAACCAGAGGGATCTCCCCTCTCCAGAGAGAAAGACTTCCCCCAAAAGGGGGTTGTCCTCCTCTCCATCCAAACCCAAGAATAAAAATACCAAGGTCACTGGAATTAAGGGAAACCCCTCCGGGGGCCTCCCAAAGCCAAATAGCTCCAAGTAGGTCATCTAGAATAAGCCATGGATTCCAGAATTGTACAGTGGAATTGCAGAGGCCTCAAGGCCAATTATGAGGAGATGCAGCTACTGATGGACTCTGAGACTCCTGTAGCTGTCTGTCTACAGGAAACATTTCTGAAAGATAGCATCAGCTTCCGAAGCTACAGTGCTTACAGCAAGAATGTTGAGGATGCAGAGAGAGCATCAGGTGGAGTCTGTATCCTTGTGAAGGATAGCATCCCCCATGAGAGGGTTGAACTACAGACCATACTACAGGCCGTAGCAGCTAGGATAACCCTTCACAAGGTTATCACTTGCTGCAGCCTGTATTTACCACCAGGCGCTCCATTAAACCAAACAGACATGGAGGACCTATTGAAACAACTCCCCCGGCCTTACATAATCCTTGGGGATTTCAATGCCCATAACACCATTTGGGGCTCCAACAATACCGACACAAGAGGCCGTATGCTGGAGGATATCTTCCTCCAACATGATTTATGCATACTTAATGATGCATCACCGACCTACTTGCACCCAGGAACTGGATCTCTCACATGCATTGACCTCACCGTATGCGTCCCTGGACTTCTGGACGACTTTAAATGGTCAGTTAGCAATGATCTACGGGGAAGTGACCACTTCCCAATCATCATTGCTAACAATCTCCCCTCATTGGGACGACCTCAGCGGTGGAAACTGAATAAGGCCGATTGGGAAGAATTCCAAAAAAGATGCTCAGAGGATATTACAGAAAATATCCTCGATGAGCAGAACCCAGCTGATACCTTTGCTAGCAAGCTACTTAGTATAGCCAGGAAAGTTGTCCCCCTAACCTCCGCAAATCCAAAACGGCCTAGCAAACCATGGTTTGATACAGCCTGCAAAGGTGCTATTGGCGATAGGAAAAAACGACTGGCTGCATTTATAAAAAATCCATCCCAGGAAAACCTAAAGCTATTCAGAATAGCTAGAGCAAAGGCTAGACAAACCATACGGTCAGCCAAAAGGAATTCCTGGAGAAGTTTTGTCGGCAGTCTGGATGCCAAAACTTCTGCTAGAGCGGTCTGGAAGGCAGTAAGGCGAATCAAAGGGAAAGAATCAAATGCAATAGGGCATCTGAAAAACCAAGGACGAACTGTCACGTCCCCCAGAGAAATAGCTGACTGCCTTGCATCCTCAATAGCAGAAAAGTCATCCACTGCACATTACACGCCAGAGTTTCAAAAAGTCAAAACCAGGGAGGAAAGACACTCCATTGATTTCAGGTCAGAAAACAATGAAGACTACAACAAACCGTTCTCGCTTGAGGAACTGAGGGAATCGCTAGACAAGTCACATGACACAGCGCCTGGAGAAGATGAAATCCATTACCAGTTCCTCAAGCACCTTCCCGAACCCTCATTGGCAGTCCTGCTAGGGGTCTATAACTGTGTGTGGCAAACAGGCGCTTTCCCAAACAGCTGGAGGAAAGCCACAGTTATACCGATACCTAAACCGGGAAGAGACGGCTCTGACCCAGCTAACTATCGACCAATAGCACTAACAAGCTGCATCTGCAAAACCATGGAAAGAATGATTAACAGTAGGCTGGTCTGGTACCTGGAGAGGAACAAAGTGATCTCTAACTACCAGTGCGGATTCCGGCAAGGGCGGACAACAACTGACCACCTGGTAAGGCTGGAAGCTTCTATCAGAAATGCATTACTCAGAAGAGAATATCTAGTAGCTGTATTCTTCGATATAGAAAAGGCCTATGACACAACCTGGAAACATGGCATTCTACGTGATCTGGAGCTTATGGGGCTTAAGGGACATCTCCCCCGTTTTGTGGGGGAATTCCTGAAAGACCGAAAATTTCAGGTTCGAGTGGGCAACACCACTTCTGACACTCATGACCAGGAAATGGGTGTACCCCAGGGCAGCATTCTGTCAGTCACCCTGTTCAACATAAAAATAAATAGCATCATAAATGCTCTGTCCCCTGGCATAGAGTGCTCTTTGTATGTTGATGACTTTGTCATTTTTACTTATGGGAAAAACATGAACACCCTAGAAAGAAAATTACAGTTATGTTTAAACAAAATTCAAAATTGGGCAAACGATAATGGTTTTAAATTTTCGGACTCCAAAACAGTTAGTATGCATTTTTGTAATTTAAGGGGACTCCACCCAGACCCTGAACTATTTATACACAAAAAGAAGATCCCTGTCGTGAAAACTACAAAATTTTTAGGCCTCACTCTAGATTCCAAATTTAATTTTCTCCCCCACATTAAGGAACTTAAGAGAAAATGCCAAAAGTCATTAAACATACTTAGAGTGCTCAGCCATACGGACTGGGGAGCTGACAGAGATACTTTGCTGCTGCTATATCGGAGTCTAATTCGATCCAAGCTAGACTACGGATCCATAATATATGGAGCAGCAAGGAAGTCGTACCTAAAAATACTGGAACCAATACAAAATGCTGCCCTGCGTCTCTGTCTCGGCGCGTTTCGTACATCACCTATCCCAAGCCTCCATGTGGAGGCTGGAGAACTCCCCATGGATATAAGAATGAAAAAGCTTGCAATGCAGTATATAGTCAAGCTAAAATCCAACCCTACGAACCCTGCTTTCGATTCCATATTTAACCCCACAGAGGTAGAATTATACAATCGAAGGCCTAACGTCATACAGCCGTTAGGCCTTCGAATGAGAGAACCCATCCAAAATTTAACCCCACCCATTAACCAAATCTCTAAAATAGAAACCCCTCAGAATCCTCCTTGGCTAATGAATAAACCCAAATTAAATTTATCCCTCCTTAATTTCAAAAAAGAAAATACAGACCCAAGCATACTACAAGTCCACTTTAGGGAACTGCAAGAGAGCTACGGAGATTGTGGCACCATCTACACAGACGGATCCAAAATGGATGGAAAGGTCGCGTGTGCCTGCTCCTTTCGGAACAAAACAATCTCCCGTAGACTCCCCGATGGCTGCTCCATCTTTACGGCCGAATTGCATGCAATATCGCTTGCACTTATGGCCGTCAAAGCATCAGAAAGGAGGAAATTTATAATCTGCTCCGACTCCAAATCTGCATTGCAAGCTTTGGGGCGGATGAAGACTGACATTCCACTGGTACATAAGAGCCTGAAGCTGTTGGACCAAATAACAGCCGACCATACGGATGTCACCTTCATCTGGGTCCCCTCCCATGTGGGCATTGAGGGAAACGAAGCCGCAGACAGAGAAGCAAAGAGAGCCCTAAATCATGCGGTATCAGGAACTCAAATTCCCTGCTCAGACCTGAGACAAAGTATTGCCACTGCCATCTACCAAGAGTGGCAGGATCGATGGGAGGCTGAGACTCACAATAAACTCAGGCAGATTGTGGCGGATGTCAGGTGGCGGTCCACATCTAAGGGTCTGACAAGGCGTGGTAGCACGACCATGTCTAGACTTAGGATTGGCCACACCTACATCACGCACTCTTTTGTGCTGAAGAAAGAAGAGCCCCCACTTTGTGAGTATTGTGACTCTCGCCTCACCGTGGAACATATCCTCATTGACTGCCCCAGATACCAGGATGTCAGGGGAAAATATTTTAGAGCCACTAATTTAAAAACACTATTCAATAATGTCGACCCTGGGAAGGTACTGGGCTTTATCCGGGAAGTGGGATTGTCTACGAAGATCTGATTTCTAAACTCTGTACTTTTTACATTATATTTTTACCAAATTATTAAATTTTTACTACCTCTACTATTTTAATTGTAAATAGACCTTGATTTTAATTATTTGACGGTATAGAATTTGACCTTTGTTGTGTGGAGGGAGAGTGGCCCTTGAGGGACTGCAGGCACGACATGGCCTAAATTGTGCCGATGTGCCCAAAATCACAAAAATCACAACAACAAAAAAAAATCTTGAGCACAGAAAGTGGATACATAATAATGACATGTCACTCGTTAGTCGTTCACAATACAATAACTATTTCCTTCCGTCAGGTTAGTCTTTCACTATACAATTACTATTTCCTTCCGTCAGGTTAGTCTTTCACTATACAATAACTATTTCCTTCCGTCAGGTTAGTCTTTCACTATACAATAACTATTTCCTTCCGTCAGGTTAGTCTTTCACTATACAATAACTATTTCCTTCCGTCAGGTTAGTCTTTCACTATACAATAACTATTTCTTTCCGTCAGGTTAGTCTTTCACTATACAATAACTATTTCCTTCCGTCAGGTTAGTCTTTCACTATACAATTACTATTTCCTTCCGTCAGGTTAGTCTTTCACTATACAATAACTATTTCCTTCCGTCAGGTTAGTCTTTCACTATACAATAACTATTTCCTTCCGTCAGGTTAGTCTTTCACTATACAATAACTATTTCCTTCCGTCAGGTTAGTCTTTCACTATACAATAACTATTTCCTTCCGTCAGGTTAGTCTTTCACTATACAATAACTATTTCCTTCTGTCAGGTTAGTCTTTCACTATACAATAACTATTTCCTTCCTTCAGGTTAGTCTTTCACTATACAATAACTATTTCCTTCCGTCAGGTTAGTCTTTCACTA
Source organism: Biomphalaria sudanica (assembly GCA_036873155.1). Lineage (NCBI taxonomy): Eukaryota > Metazoa > Mollusca > Gastropoda > Planorbidae > Biomphalaria > Biomphalaria sudanica. Next base: position 985,867 of record JAZGLO010001455.1, read on the forward strand.
TACAATTACTATTTCCTTCTGTCAGGTTAGTCTTTCACTATACAATTACTATTTCCTTCCTTCAGGTTAGTCTTTCACTATACAATTACTATTTCCTTCCGTCAGGTTAGTCTTTCACTATACAATAACTATTTCCTTCCGTCTGGTTAGTCTTTCACTATACAATAACTATTTCCTTCCGTCAGGTTAGTCTTTCACTATACAATTACTATTTCCTTCCGTCAGGTTAGTCTTTCACTATACAATTACTATTTCCTTCCTTCAGGTTAGTCTTTCATTATACAATTACAATTTCCTTCCGCCAGGTTAGTCTTTCACTATACAATAACTATTTCCTTCCGTCAGGTTAGTCTTTCACTATACAATAACTATTTCCTTCCGTCAGGTTAGTCTTTCACTATACAATAACTATTTCCTTCTGTCAGGTTAGTCTTTCACTATACAATAACTATTTCCTTCCTTCAGGTTAGTCTTTCACTATACAATAACTATTTCCTTCCGTCAGGTTAGTCTTTCACTATACAATTACTATTTCCTTCCGTCAGGTTAGTCTTTCACTATACAATTACTATTTCCTTCCTTCAGGTTAGTCTTTCACTATACAATTACTATTTCCTTCCGTCAGGTTAGTCTTTCACTATACAATAACTATTTCCTTCCGTCTGGTTAGTCTTTCACTATACAATTACTATTTCCTTCCGTCAGGTTAGTCTTTCACTATACAATTACTATTTCCTTCCGTCAGGTTAGTCTTTCACTATACAATAACTATTTCCTTCTGTCAGGTTAGTCTTTCACTATACAATAACTATTTCCTTCCGTCAGGTTAGTCTTTCACTATACAATAACTATTTCCTTCCGTCAGGTTAGTCTTTCACTATACAATAACTATTTCCTTCCGTCAGGTTAGTCTTTCACTATACAATAACTATTTCCTTCCTTCAGGTTAGTCTTTCACTATACAATAACTATTTCCTTCCGTCAGGTTAGTCTTTCACTATACAATAACTATTTCCTTCCGTCAGGTTAGTCTTTCACTATACAATTACTATTTCCTTCCGTCAGGTTAGTCTTTCATTATACAATTACAATTTCCTTCCGTCAGGTTAGTCTTTCACTATACAATAACTATTTCCTTCCTTCAGGTTAGTCTTTCACTATACAATTACAATTTCCTTCCGTCAGGTTAGTCTTTCACTATACAATTACTATTTCCTTCCGTCAGGTTAGTCTTTCACTATACAATAACTATTTCCTTCCGTCTGGTTAGTCTTTCACTATACAATTACTATTTCCTTCCGTCAGGTTAGTCTTTCACTATACAATTACTATTTCCTTCCGTCAGGTTAGTCTTTCACTATACAATTACTATTTCCTTCCGTCAGGTTAGTCTTTCACTATACAATAACTATTTCCTTCCGTCAGGTTAGTCTTTCACTATACAATTACTATTTCCTTCCGTCAGGTTAGTCTTTCACTATTCAATTACTATTTCCTTCCGTCAGGTCAGTCTTTCACTATACAATAACTATTTCCTTCCGTCAGGTTAGTCTTTCACTATACAATAACTATTTCCTTCCGTCAGGTCAGTCTTTCACTATACAATTACTATTTCCTTCCGTCAGAGGATGTGATATTTTTCGTAGGCTTTTGAATATTGTATGTTGACTTATCTGCATATCACTATATTGTTCTTTATCTTGAAACCGTCAGCTTCTACAATATCTGTAGTCTTGTAATAGTTTGTTGGTTTCTTACTGTTCTCGTAACACATTGGTTGTCTGGGACTGGCTCTGAAAAGAAAATCAATTTGAGTACAAGCTTCTTTTTTTTTTTAGCGGCGGACTACTTGACCGGATATTAGAGTGAGCTGTTATTTCAAGAGGAAGTAGTTACTATTTAGTTGGCCATATTCATTTGTTTGTTGTTTTATTTACTTCTCCCACTGCTGGTTTATTTCCCTTTGTTTTCTGTTCGGGAATTTCCACTTTTTCAAACGAAGTGTGTGTACCAAAGGAGTGGCCAAATAATGTATCATTCAATGTGATGCAGTTCTGCCTTGAGACAAATTAGTTTTAGTAACAATTACAAATATATAAAAAGCTCATTCCTTTGCTGTAAGACATTCTCCCTACTCCTCTCTTGAAGTAGAATGCTATATATTGAAATTGTTTGTTAAGAAGCCAGTAAACCTTTTTTTTTTTTTTTTAAATTCAGACTTGACTATGACTGAAATGGTACCCATGTGACATAAACTATAGGCTATTGAAGGCTCCTTGGGCAACTGTGTTTCCATGAAAATATACGTTTATTCATTTGTTTAAAGATACCACTTCCCTTTGTTCTATATATATATATATAACTTCAAAAGATGTTTATAGGCTATTCAGTCAGTTTCACCTTGAGAGAAAACGTAACTGGTTTGCCACACTCACCGTTACTGGTTAGCCACACTCACCGTTAGACATCAGCCACTTTAGACCAATACTTTGTGACATGAAATGACAGAAAACAAATTAATTACACTTGCTGCTCATACAGATACTGACAAACAAGTCTTAAAAGAGTTATTAATTGATATACTGCATTTAATTAGTCATTGTTCCCCTTGTTTTCATACAAAAATAGTAAATGACCACAGCCTATAGTTTATGAAGACGTAAAGGTCAGATGGTTGCTGAACACAGTCATGACTATTAGGAGATTTGTTACATAATCTGGACATACCTTAACTCTGCAGGCTACTGGCAAGTTTTGCCTTCAATCTGTCCATGAACTGGGAACTCCCAAAGAAAAAGTCCAAACAGAGGAGTGACCTGAAGGATGGTGTCTGTGACATGCTGATACAACATCACCTTTTTAGCTGGGACTTGAACTAGGGCCTCAAGAGAAGCAAATGTGGAATGCGATCTCAAACTCTGCAAAATGACTTCAGGCTTCAACGTGTCTTAGGATAAGATGCTTAGTTCAATATTTATGTAGATTTGGGGCAAAGTGAAGCAACTAAGTCATTTATTCAGTGTGTGTGTAAAGAGAACATATTTAGTCAATTAGTCATTTAGATTACACTCTTTCTATGTAAGCACTTACAATTACATGCAAAGAAATAATTTGTGAATCTTGACTCAAACGTTTTGTTTAAAATTTATTTTTGGTGTCAGAACTAGTCAAACCAAAAACTGAATAATTTTATTTGCCATAGTCATTTATGAAGATAGATTCATTCTTTTATTTTTTTCAAGTCAGATTTTTTTATTTTGTGTACATAACTTGGAATATTTATTATTTTTAGATTTTTCATGTAAATATTTCAGTTGTTACTGAATAAAATTGAGTCAATTTCCTACGCTTCTCAGTTAGGTAATTCCCTCCTAGTTAAGTTTATGTTATCATCTGTCTGTGTTTCTATGTCGAGACACCGAGTTCAAGATTGTTTGCAGAGACTTACTGCAATGGTCATGAGAATGTCTTGGGAGAGTGCCTGTGATTGGTTTAAGACGTTCATCTATGCTGATGTAGCCCTTCCGGTCACAATGGGAGGGATTGTAAAGTTGATGTGTGGTACATCTGTTGTTTAGGGAATCTAAGTTCTAGGATCAATGCTTCAACACCTCATGTTCCAAGTCCTCTTGTGTGATTCCTATTGTTTATATGGAGTAGAGTGAAAGTGTTTTAGTGGGCAATCATTTCATAGAGGTGATCTAGATGTAGACATAGTGCATAGCTGGTGCTTTCTTATGGACCATTTACTTTTTTTGGTGCTATTTTATGTATCATAGATTTTATACTTTATTTAGATTGGTGCTTTCTTTTTTTTTTTTTTTTTTTTTTTACTATCACTTGGATTGGGGCTGATTTTGTTTTATACTTTTATTTCCTTGTTATTTTGATTTGTGTGTGTGTGTGATATCTGTAATAACCCCATGTTGATCAAGATCTAGTACAAAGGCTCTTTGCTTGTTTTATTTTAAAATAATTTTTTATTCTTGTGGTTTCCCCTGACATAATTAAAAAGTTTGCATTGACTGCTGTCTGTGACATTATGTTATCATTGTCATGCATCTTGTTACTTCAGAGAAACTGAAAATTTAAACTGGAATCTGATGGAAGTGTCATCAATTGGTTTAGCCAAAAAAAAAAAAAAAAACACCAATAAATTCTGCAAATTTATGTCAACATGATCAGTGAGTTGGGTTCAGGGTAAATAAGGTAGCTCATCTCTTTCTGTGAAGTCACTCACTATCTAATTCCATCAGGTCACTCATTTAGGAGGTCACTTATCTAATTTTGAAAGGTGAAATGTAATTCTGGGAGGTCATTCTTCTTATTCTGTAAGGTTGCTATCTATTTCTGTTAGGTCTCTCATCTAATCCTGTGCGGTCACTATCTAATTCTTCAAAAATGTGATTTTAATGTCACTCGCTGGCCTGGCTAAACAGAGACCAGTTATTTGGACATGTGCTTCAACTAAACATCCCATGTTGACCTCAGCTGTGAAACTCAAAATTAAAATATAACAGTAACATGCTGAAGGGCATGTACCCACGTAAGACTTTGAAACAGTCTGCGCTGACTAGGACATAGGTGAGAGTATTGCCCTAAACAATTATACAACACAATGGTTTAAGTAGTTTGAGGTAAGCTGAATGTCTTTGTCTCCTAGATGCATTTTATTTTTTTTATCTGCAACTTGATTAATTTTTTTGACATTCCATTTTTTTTTTAATTAAAAATTAAATAGATTAGATCTCACATCTTTCTTTCTAGTTTTTATAATGACATATTTTTAGTCTTTACATAATTCCCTACAATCTTTAAAAACAGCTTTTTGAGTCTTTCCTTGGTTTGGGTAACAGTGTTTAATCTTCTGGGACAAACATAGATTATTTTATTACTTTGTTGAAATTCTATTTGTTGTGGTAAAATCTGTTTTTGTAAATATATAATATAATAACTGTTAACATAGAAATGAATCTTTTATTATTTATTATTTGCTATTTTTGGAAATGTTACAATTATGCATAATTTTGCTTACTTTAAAACAATTTTTTTTTATATATATATAAAAAAAAAGCGAATATTCGATTTCAAGAGCAATATACTGTTGCTCTTCTTCTATAATTATAGTAATAATGATAATAATCTTTAATAATATCTATGATCATTATTGTAATCATGTAATCATACATTTTGTCCGTATTTTATGTAAAACCATGTGTCTACCTTGGTGTCTTCCCCTTTGATGTTCTATGTTACTTTTGACGTCTTCATGTGTTAGATTTATTTTTTCATTTCGAGGCTTTTAGTTTTGTTCCTAACACTTTTTCTCTCCCATCTTTCATTGCACTTTAGCTTTGAATAAACTTTTTATTTATCTGGATAGTTTGTTTCATGTCTAAAAATTCCAGTTTTTTAAAGTACATATCTGTACAAAAGGATTCAAGTTACTCTATTATTGTGTTCAAGTCTATGCTCATCAAAACAGAAGCAATCCCATAATGCAAAAGTGTAATGCTCAGTATTTTAGTTCATTAAAAAGTAATTAGGATTGTACAATAATTATTTTGTTATTGTAAACAAGGGAGTTAATGTGCCTTGATTATATTGGATGACATTACCATTTGAGCTGTATATTGTTGGCTTTTATTTTAGAATAATTAATGCGGAGTGATTATTTCTTTAACAAAATATTTTGTTGTTGTTCTTAGAAGCATATGTTCCATCCATTAATAAATTCATATTGTTTTCAGTTGATTTTCCATAAATAGTAATTCAATTTTGTTCTAACATACTCCTGATTTAAAAGTCTGCATCAGTATTTATAAGCCATAATTAGTAAATTTATTTTTCAAATTAATTGTAGACATTTTTATGTAACCCTGTCATCTGTCAGGGCATTTAACATTTTTCCTCAAAGTTTATTACAATTAACTTTAAGTATGGCTTCTTTTTATAACACTACTGCATTTAAAACTTTTTTCTTTTGTACGGTTCCATATTGCTAAACCTTCTTGGATGTTGCAGGCTACTAAGCCAGTTTTCCTTCAGTCTGTCACGTGACTGGGAACTCCCCAAGCAGATGGACTCATTCCGGCCTTTTAAGGAGGGAGTCAAGGACATGCTGGTCAAACATCACCTCTTCAGCTGGGACTTGTGATCTACCAGGGCTTGAAATAAGATTGAGGGGCCCCATCATCTTTTGTCCTTTTCAAAATTGTGTCCCTTGAATTAGGGTTATGATAGAACCAATAGTTAGGCGAAATATGAATATTATACCTAAAATTGTTCTAACATTTTATTGCTTTGGGGTAAAAAAAAATGTATTATTTTCTGAACAAGATACAAGAATAAAAACTAGCATTTTATTGTAACAACTCACAGTTGAGCTGCGATGACATAGGATGATCTTAAACTAAAATATAGTATTTGACAAAAATATAAACTTACGAAACAAATAAGTATGTCAGTGTAAATATATAGTGAATTGTTCATAGATTTCAGTTTTGTTGGTTTTTTATTTTCAAACATAGATCATCTTTATTTGTTTTAGACATTGCTCAAATGTTTCAATATTGTAGATGGTTTAATTATTTTAAAATCATTTCTATTCATTTGTTTTTGTTAATTTTTTATTTGGTTGTTACTTTAAGAAAAGACAACAACATATGTCTTTCAAAGCTCTAGTCAATTTTATATTAGATCTATTAATAGATGTAGGAAAGAATTGAATAATTTTTCTAAAATATTTATTTTGTGGCAGTTTTTTGTTGTTGTTGTTTTTTTGAGTGATCTTATTTAACACAGTACAAGTTTGTTTGTTTTTTTCTGTCATTTTTTTTTTGTTGCATGGAATATTTTTAGAAAATGTATTTTTACACTATGTACACTTATAGGGGCCACAAATGTTGCAAAGAGTGGATTTTAAATCTGACACCTATTTGTTTTAACATCAAGTTGAACCATTCTTTTTGTTTTAGTTGATGCCCTTTTGTAGAATCCAAACCACAATTACATTTATTGATGTAGTGTCTGTAAAGATTTGTTCTATATTTATTGAGTGGTCTGGTGCAATCATTTTTTTCTGTTTGTGAAGATTTGTTTTTAAAATTTATGGTGTGGTGTCTCACAGCATTGTAGATAACTTTTATTTGTAAGTAGCAAAGTTGTGAAGATTTATTTATTGCACACCAACAAAAGAAACTGGAACAGCAAATGTGTACATTTAATACTTTTTGGTCACTCCAAGAAATGTGCTCACATAACTTTGATGTCTTAACATATTTTTTTCCTTATTGGTTTCTTAGTTTTAATGTGAGCAAAGTCGAAATCATATTACCAATCAAGTCCCACTTGAAAAATTACAAAGCGTGTTTATTGAAATTTGAAATCTTAAAAGATAGTCCAGCCAAAAACTATGTTTTGTGCTAAAAAAAAAAGATATATATGTCCACATGTAGGTTTTTGTTTCTTTGTTTGTACTATGCACATAGCTAATTATTTGAAAATACTTGTTGACAACCACAAGTTTCAAAAAGCACACCGATGTGGTTTCTTTGTGGCACTCAAACTTTATTTTAAGTTTTGTGATCATTAAATGTGGTGTACAATATAATGAATCAGACATTTTTTGTATTATTTCACTTTCAACTCACAGCATTTGTTTTTGGGGTAGACAACTTGATCAGTCAGCCATTTCTGTCTGGTTTGAGTAAAAACAAATGCATACATCATTTGTCTAATTCTATTACCAGAGTCTAAAAATGTACCACAATTTTTGGATTTGTCTATATCTGTTACTTGAATATATTTTCCATACTTTTATTTAGACCCCCCCCCTCCCTCCCCTCCCCAGTCCCCTTACCTTTGGTTTGAGTTCACATTAATAGACAATCTGTAGATAGACGTTATTTGAAGACCCATACAAACCTTGATGTCTGCTGCCCTGCCAGGTTTTTGAGTTGAACAAGTTTTGTTAGCCAAAATTGGAAGAGTTGCAACACTCCATGAAAATAAAACTAAAAAAAAACAACTTTTGCTTTCATTTCCAACAGCGCCTCACCCCCCTCTCGAAACCACTTGAAATCTCATACAAAACAGCTCTCATGTTTCACATTAATTTTGTTTACAGAATCTCAGTAATAGAAACTAGAATTAGAAAATTAGCCAGAATTGCTGTTTTTTTTTTTTTTTTTTTTTTTTTTATGTAAGCATATTTTTTGTTCCATTCCTTTTTAATTGTGTTAAAGTGTTATTCCTAGCATGACCTATGTAAAAGTCATAAAAAAAGATCTCTAGTCATGTAATAACAAACTTTTACAACTGGTATTTACATTTCCAAGGATTAGAATAATAGAGCTCAATTTAATGAGCAATAGTTTCTCAGTTTTCTATTGTGTAATTGATTGCTCATAAAGAAATGTCTATGTCTTTATACACATCCTAATTATTTTGCTTTCAAACCATATACCGGTAGCTAAACAACATATATTATGATTATTATGATTATTTATGATTTTTTATTTACCAAATGTCAGAAATTCATTCCATAGAGAACAGATGAAATGTATATTGTTAATTTTATTAATTTTGTCTATGTTGGTGAGATCTTGGCTAATTAGGACTGCCTAGGAATCCCACCCTTGGCTTTTCCTCCCCACGTAGTTTCAAGGTAGGTTTGAAGCTATGTGAAGTAACAAAAGTGTCCTGGGATTTTGTTTCATGTTCAGATAGATATGGGCATGTTGTCTTCAGAAGGTAATTGATGCATACACTCTTTTTTTAACAGCTCTCTTAGTCATTCAGTGTAGTCCAAAATGTTTATGTGATGTGGCTAGCTTGCTGACCTAATCCCTAATCATCTGGGATTAAGTCCATGGCTGCCTGGTCGTGTGATGTACTTTCAGACTGTGGTGATGGTGCTCCCGAGTTCGAATCCCGTCTGCTTCTATTCCCCTGCTGTCCTGCAGGAAGTGTTTGGTCGAGGATGTTATCATCTTCATTTCTGAAAGGATGTCCAGAAACTTGTGAAACATTAACAACTATCCCTATAAAATAAATTTCAGTCTCTTCCTAGGTAATCGAGATGAAACACTTTGTGTTAGCAATTCAATGCTGAAAAACGTCCATCCCACTAGCATGTAGCTCCACTTCTTAAGATATGTATCTGTCTTAAAAAATAAAAATATAGGGACTATGTCTTCGATGCGTTCCAGCCTCTCTGCGTAGCATAAAGGCCCATGACCATAGAGATGTTTTAAGATTCTTCGCCACCTATTTACTTTCAAAGAATGATCGTAGTGTAGATGTCTGTATTAATAAGTCACCAAATTATAGTTCCAGATTGACATTTCCTTTCCTAGCCAGCACACAAACATCTAGAAACCCTCATTGACTCAGACGAATCATTCAGTGTGTTTTTGTTTTCTAGAAACACTCATTGACTCAGACGAATCATTCAGTGTGTTTTTGTTTTCTAGAAACACTCATTGACTCAAACGAATCATTCAGTGTGCCTTTGTTTTGTAGAAGCACTCATTGACTCAAAAGAATCATTCAGTGTGTTTTTGTTTTCTAGAAGCACTCATTGACTCAGACAAATCATTCAGTGTGTTTTTGTTTTCTAGAAACACTCATTGACTCAAACGAATCATTCAGTGTGCCTTTGTTTTGTAGAAGCACTCATTGACTCAGACGAATCATTCAGTGTGTTTTTGTTTTCTAGAAACACTCATTGACTCAAACGAATCATTCAGTGTGTTTTTGTTTTCTAGAAACACTCATTGACTCAAAAGAATCATTCAGTGTGTTTTTGTTTTCTAGAAACACTCATTGACTCAAACGAATCATTCAGTGTGTTTTTGTTTTCTAGAAACACTCATTGACTCAAATGAATCATTCAGTGTGTTTTTGTTTTCTAGAAACACTCATTGACTCAAATGAATCATTCAGCGTGCTTTTGTTTTCTAGAAACACTCATTGACTCAAACGAATCATTCAGCGTGCCTTTGTTTTGTAGAAGCACTCATTGACTCAAAAGAATCATTCAGTGTGTTTTTGTTTTCTAGAAACACTCATTGACTCAAACGAATCATTCAGTGTGTTTTTGTTTTCTAGAAACACTCATTGACTCAAATGAATCATTCAGTGTGTTTTTGTTTTCTAGAAACACTCATTGACTCAAATGAATCATTCAGCGTGCTTTTGTTTTCTAGAAACACTCATTGACTCAAACGAATCATTCAGCGTGCCTTTGTTTTGTAGAAGCACTCATTGACTCAAAAGAATCATTCAGTGTGTTTTTGTTTTCTAGAAACACTCATTGACTCAAACGAATCATTCAGTGTGTTTTTGTTTTCTAGAAACACCCATTGACTCAAATGAATCATTCAGTGTGTTTTTGTTTTCTAGAAACACTCATTGACTCAAATGAATCATTCAGCGTGCTTTTGTTTTCTAGAAACACTCATTGACTCAAACGAATCATTCAGTGTGCCTTTGTTTTGTAGAAGCACTCATTGACTCAAAAGAATCATTCAGTGTGTTTTTGTTTTCTAGAAACACTCATTGACTCAAACGAATCATTCAGTGTGTTTTTGTTTTCTAGAAACACTCATTGACTCAAATGAATCATTCAGTGTGTTTTTGTTTTCTAGAAACACTCATTGACTCAAATGAATCATTCAGCGTGCTTTTGTTTTCTAGAAACACTCATTGACTCAAACGAATCGTTCAGCATGCCTTGTTTTGTAGAAGCACTCATTGACTCAAAAGAATCATTCAGTGTGTTTTTGTTTTCTAGAAACACTCATTGACTCAAACGAATCATTCAGTGTGTTTTTGTTTTCTAGAAACACTCATTGACTCAAATGAATCATTCAGTGTGTTTTTGTTTTCTAGAAACACTCATTGACTCAAATGAATCATTCAGCGTGCTTTTGTTTTCTAGAAACACTCATTGACTCAAACGAATCATTCCTCCAGCTACCACGCTGCATTCCTCATAAGTACTTAAAATAATTGTTATTTTTAGTTCTTCAAACTCTTAGCTCCCTTTGTTTCTTGATCGTGAACAAATTGGTCATGTTATATGTATACCTTCAATAAATACAGACATAATAACTTTACCTATTTTTTATGTGGGGGTTGTCTCTTGGCAACATGTGTACATTCCTTTGTAGTCCACATCCATTCCCACTAGTCAGGGAAGGGGAAAGGGGGAAAAATATTTTACTCCCAACCATTTACCGAATCACTTCAGAAGTCAATTTATAATTCCTTCGTGACTTTTTCAAATGTTTACTATAACTAATGTTGGCATCTCCTGATTTTTTGTTTCTTTTTTCCATTATACTACTAAGTATATGAATACGTGTATATAACTAGCCAGTGGCGTAGCTAGGGCGGTTGAAGTGGGACGTCAAATTTAAGTCGAGGAGGCCCCCCCAAACGAGTGTCTGAATATTTTTGTTTTACATTCAATATTACGCCACTGCCATGTATGTATAAAGGTTAGTGACACTATTGCATGTATACCACACAGATTAACTCTTTCCTTGCGGAGTTACTCTCAGGGAGTAACATGTGTTATGTATTATTAAGTTATATATTTATTTAGTACATATATATTATTAAGTTATATATTAATTCTTATATAATACAGACGTTACTTCAAAAAAGAAGATGATTACGTCCTACGCGTCATGCAATTAAGTACATCATCTCATGTCATGATGTTGAATGTCAAAATGTAAGATCAAGCTCCCCCCCCGTATATCTCTAGCTACGCCACTGTAACTAGCCCATTATATAATGGCCTGCGCCCTTCCCCTGGATAAAGCTGTAGACGAGCCCATAAGCCTCCTATTCTTCCTGTATTTGTCAATGACATGTGTATCATTAGATACAGCAACATTCAGATCTGTGTTATTCACTTTCATTTGAAACACTTAAAGGCTGTGTAAAGACTTGTTTCAGTTGGTTGTATATACATTTCTTTATGTCTCCACGTCTGCTGTAGTTATTGAACATAACAGATTGTTTATATTTGTGTTGTATTACGAAACTGTTTCTAGTGATAAAAAAAAAAAAACTTGGAAAAAAAATATGATGGTGAAATAAAAGAGAAATGTTATTGTACTCAAAAATATTGTTTTTTTTTTGTTTTTTTTTAAGTTGTTTTTAATTCGTGCCATAAGGAAGTTAGAAATTTAAGAGCAACACCTTCCACTGGGGTAAGGGGGGGGAGTGAGTGTTTACTACACTTTTGTGGCCACCCAAACATGCTTGGGGCGCTGAGGAACCAAATAGAGCAAGTTTAGGCTCTGACACAGTAGTTCAAGGCTGAAAAAAAAAAAACTTAGAATAATAAAAGAGTTTTATTAGGGAACATTTCTAATCGATGGTACAGAAAGGATAACTCTGAAGTGAAAAAAAAACACGTGTATTATAGTAGCCCTTGTCACTCTTGGGTCACGGTAAGTAAGCACAATTTTGGCGCAGGCAACTATGAAGTAATGTCCACAGATGCGCGTCGGAGATTCCCTGTGGTGAGCACTTTTGGATATTTACATACGCTCCTCATGCTCACATTTTCTGGTGGCGATCCCAAAAGTTACAGGAAATAGCTTAGCGACCAGCTGCCTAGTTCATTCTGTCAGGCAGGTAGAGGCCCTACTGGGTGCAGTTTATTCAGAGCTCTCTGATCTTTGTGTGTTACGGAAGAGGTGTAGCTGCTGAGAATACACTATTGTCTTATCTTATAAATGACAGACGTTACGCGTTTCATGTGTCCATGTAGTCATGTATGTTAACGAGTGACTTAAGCTCTGCTAGTTCGTTGGTTTTCCTGGCTGATTCAGGCAACCCATTATATTGTCTAATGGCACTAAGGAAGAATTGGTATCATATATAACGTACTGGCATGTGGAAAAAGCAATTCTCCTTTAACTTTGTCTGAGTATTTTATTAGGTTTTGTAAATAATGTGTAATTCTGGTTCAGTGTTTTATGTATTATTACTACTTTACGTTTCCGTCTGCTGATCTGAAGCGTCTCTAAATGTAGGGATTTTAGTGTACTCTGGAGGCTTGGAGTGCTTGGCTTCCGAACCGGGGACCGGGGTTCGAATCCTGGTGAAGACTGAGATTTTTAATTTCGGGATCTTCGGGCGCCTCTGAGTCCACCCAGCTCTATTGGGTACCTGAGATTAGTTAGGGAAAAAGTAAAGGCGGTTGGTCGTTGTGCTGGCCACATGACACCCTAGTTAACCGTAGGCCACAGAAACAGATGACCTTTACATCATCTGCCCTATAGACCACAAGGTCTGAAAGGGGAACTTTACTTCACTTACTTTAGTGTGCTCTGAAAGAAAACACATCAATATTGGCTTTTTTTTTTTTTTTACATTTTTCTTACTACGAGAAAAAGGCGTTGAAGTCTGACCAATCGTTGCCACGTTACAGGTCTGTTCGACGTGGCAAAGAGCTATTGGTCTCCACTGCCCACAGGCTGTGACATCACAGGTCAGTGTTTAGGCCTTCCATAACGATTGGCCTTGGTTGTGGATGCCAGGGGAAAGAACCTGTGAGGCTCAGGTAGCCGAAATATGTTTGTGGCCGTTGCTTCGCCCCGGACCTCAATGGAGAAGCTTACAACGCTCACCCAGACTCCCTTGCTGGATGGACGAGAAACCTGCTGCTTCTCCAGAAAGAATTATTTCTAATATACAAACACTTAAGAAATACGTTAAATAACACTATTTTCAAAAAAAAACAACTCGATTTAGTGAAATATCATTACGTAAATTTGGATTCTAAACATAGTGTTAAATTAATATTTAAAAAAACAATTTAAACAAGGTTACCAAGACGCAAACTCAAAATCGGCCCCCCGAAGTGGTCCACCCAGGCAAGTAAAAAGACAATATTTTCAGAAAGAATATCAAAATGAAATTCTATCAAAGGCAAATGGCAGAGAAGAATGGAGAAAGAAGGTTGACAGATCGTGTGTGGTGCCCCAACGGTCCAGCAGAACAACAGATAAGTGAACGCGAAGGAATCTTCCTCTTTTCGTGTTTCTTCAGGTATCATCAAATCGCCTCCACGATTACGGAATTTGTTTTTCTTAAGACTTTGAATAAGAGATAGACCCTTTACAAAACAATTAGATCAATTAGATAATCATTATATGACATTTGTTAGGCCAGGTCCACATCGAACTTCACATTCACTTTTACCTATGCCTTTTTCTGCTGGACAGTTGGGGCACCACATAAGATCGGTCAACCTTCTTTCTCCATTCCTCTGTCCTTTGCCTTTGAATGGATTTCATTCTGATATTCTTTCTGAAAAGATCGAAACCTGCATTTTTACCTGCCTGGGTGGACCACTTCGGGGGGGGGGGGCGATTTTGAGTTTGTGTTTCCACACAAACTGTCTTTGTAATCTGGTTTTATCTCATTGTATTCTTAAAACACTCATGAACCTCACTCTTAGGTTCCCAGCTGCTAAGAAATGGATGTGGAGGGGCGAGCGAAATTTGTGTCTTCTAGTGGTTCGGCTCCCGGAACAGTTTGAGAAACACTGCTGTAATATGAAACGAAGAGAAAGCAATGAGAAGAAATGTGGAGGCGATCTAACGATACCTAAAGAATAACGAAAAGAGGAAAATTATGGACAGATTTTAATAAACTAAACACTGTCAAGGACACCATAAGGAAAGATAGCAGTTGCCAACTAAACAGTAAGAATTATTATTATTTTAGTCGTCACTTAGGTCGGTGTCAGGCGTCTGTAACTGTAAAAATGCAATTTTTCACGGGGGGAATTTCCCCCGGCACTCCCCTAGGGACACCACCGCTACAAGCGAAGTAGCTTAGAATCCAAAGCTGGTACGTTCAAATCGATGCTAGATGGTAATTTTACATAGAATAACATCCCACTTTATATATTGAGGACACCGGATACACCAAAAGAGTTAACCGCTTTAGCTTAGAAACTCCAATACTGGTGATATGTAAATTCTTTACTATCTTCTTTTAACATCAGGCTTTAAAATCGAGCAGATGAACATAACATCGCTGTTACAATGAATTTCAATTAACGATGTGAACTCAACAGACTAGCAGGGAGACAATCCAATAAAAAAAAAAAACGCCAGCCGTTAACGCCCTTGTGGTTAGGTAACCAATTTCTTGTTCACTCTTTGCCTCATGGCGCTGCCGATTGAACATTCCATTGTTTTTAAAGTTCAGCGGCCACTGATTTGGTGCACCAATGCCAAGAGAAAGATGGATTGGCATAGTTTTTAGAACCCGATCTGCTAGCGAGGGGGGGGGGTAGGGGGGAGTAGTTAGGGTTTCTTTAAAATATTTCTTTTATTGCGAATTCTTGACTTTCTCAAAATTTCGACTTTTTCACTGAAAGCTGGGAGGTAATTTTGTTTTTTTTTACATTAGACCCATATTTGAGATTTTTAAGATGAACTAAACAATGTCAAGAACATTAAAGTGCATTGTTACCCAATTAATGATACGATTTGAGTTATAAATTTTTAAAAAAATATCTTAATGCTTGACAGTTGATGTTGCAGTTCTAAAAATGTGCAAAAATGTTATTAACAGACATATATATATATATTATACCTAGGCTGGAATACGAAAACAAATTCTTATCCGATAATGATCAGATCACAGACCTATATATGTAATTGTTATATGCGTAACACTTTTTCAAACTGTAAGGGATTCAATATAAACGCGAGTATTCAGAACGAGACAGCCGGAGGTCACTCACAAAGGCCGCGGGATACACATTTGAGACCAAAAGAGAATCTGCTGCCGAGGACAGACGCAGACGGCGAAAAGAAAATCTAAGTCGACACCTGCGGACAATGGTTATGCTTGCCCTGGATGTGGCAAAATATGTAGGTCACAGGTGGGGTTGCGCAGCCACGGGAAATACTACATTTCTCACTATTCTTCGCACTCGAAGACAAGCCTTATGTATTCACAACTAGAACAATGTTGAGTCTTTAAAATTGTCATTGTTCCAGTCATTCAAAAGAAAATTATAAAAAAGAACAACACTGGACTAAAAGATTTGACTAAACCTGTTAGAAAACAGTTTATGAAACACAACAGCTCTGCTAAACATCTTTACGTACCAATTTCAGACCTTGCGATCTATTGGACAGATGGTGTAACCATCGTCTATTTCTTTGGCCAACGGTGAACGAGGATGCCATATGTGGCCAGCACATGTACCAAACGCCTTTACTTTCCCCCAAAGTAATGTCAGGCTTTACTGTCAGGTACTCATTAGAGTTGGGTGAACTCCGGGCCAGTGGCGTAGCTAGGGTGGGGGTGGGGGGTAATTTGAAAATACCCCGGCCACCACTTGAGGGGGCCCCAAAATGAGTGTTCAGTTTTTAATTAAATAAAATATAAAATATTACGCAAAATCTAGCGCCCCCCCCCCAATGAGGTCAAGCTCCCTCCGGGCCCTCAAATGATGGCAAATTCCTAGCTACGTCACTGCTCTGGGGCGTGTCCTAAAAATCTCGAAATTCAAAATCACCGAGATTCGAACTTAAGATCCCTCGGTATGGAAGCCAAGCGCTTTACCCCCCCCCCCTCAGCCACATCGCCGCCGTCCAAATAGCCTAGAGTTATATAAATCATTAAACCACAGAGCTTTGTTCTATTCCTATCAACATCGGTTCATTTCAAACAGTTGACCCTAAAAGTTCATTCTTCCAACGATTTCGACCACGGCTCTTTTACCACTACCACGTGACCTCTGACACCTTGTTTCTCGAGACTAAACGGGAATCTCCTGACATCTTCAGCGTTTGGCATTAACCTTTGCGTGAGTTCATCTTCCATCTCTATTTGTGTGTTGATACTCGGCGGATGTTGATCAGCCGATAGCCTCGCACTTCGTCGGTGTCAAATGTCGGACACCTTGCAAACACAGAATGGCAGGAACTCGTTTGTCCCAGATCTATGTGCCACCAGATACGGATTTGTGAAAGATAATCATTTTCTTTTTTTTTTTTTTTTTTTTTGGTTTTAAAATAATTTTGTTAAAAAACCTTCACAGGTTCACATCTTCCCTTCATGCAGACTTGCACGTGCGATGACCTGACCTGGGCGCTGTCCAGTTCTGTGAACTTATGGCCCTTTTTTTTCATATCTTATACATTACTGACGTTTCTTCTTAGCAGACGATAATTACGTCCTACGCGTGCATGTTAACTAGAGACTTTAATTATTGTAAGTCATTGGCTTTCCTGTCTGATTCAGGCAACCCGTTCATGCATAAGGAGCACTGCCCAGTTAGAATCGTGTATTAAAAAAAATAATATTAAATTTTCAGAATTGACAAAAAATCACTCGAACTGATATAAGCATTTTACTTAATGGACCGGTTAAAAGGATTTTACTTATATCCCATAATTTTTTAAAGACTTAACGTCTGCGTAAACTTTTCTGAACCGTTGACGTCCCTTGCCGACTGACTTGGTTTATTTGTGTTTTCTTAAGTTGAAAAGTTTGGGTTATCGGGGAAATGAGATGGCAGCTTGGCCAAATAAAAAAAGAACAATTAGCATCAGCCCTAAAAAATGCGGGGCCCAATGCGAAATGGATTGGGCGGGGCCCAATCTGGGTAGGGATAATGTCAGGTACCCAATAGAGCTGTGTGGACTTAGAGGCACTCGAAGACCCAAAATTAAAAACCCCAGTCTTCACCAGGATTTGAACCCCGGACACGGGTTAGGAAGACAAACGATTAATATAATATAATATAATAATAATAATATAATATTCTTAAATTCTGAAGCAGTGTCCAAAACGTAAGAGAAAAAAACAACCAATCCATGAAAAAAAAAATCCAATCCATGAAAAAAAAAAATCTACTCACCAGCAGAAGGGGAAATTGAGTTTATATCACTTCGTTCTATTTTTGACATTTCTTCCAGACACTTTGTTTCGTTTCGTTTTGAATCACATTTTTTCATAGTTTCCGTGCCTCACTCTGGTCATGTCAGCCTGATAGCCTACATAGGCACTTTCCCAAGGATAAACTTCAATCTGCCAAACACTAACCAAAATAGGAATGTAAGAGTCTTTGAAAAGCCAATATGTTAATCCCGGTGTCTTGAAATTAGTGTTCTATTCTAGACAACTTGGTTTTCCTATTTCTGTCCCTAACATTACAAAAGACTCCACCTTTTTAAAGTTTAACATTCTGAGCTTTTAAAGCCGTAAGATTAAGAGTAATGGGGTAAGCATATAATACTGCAAATCATTTGGGGAAGGGCGGTGTTCGGTGGTGAACCAATTTGCGCACACGTTTCCATCCACTTTTGTCTATCGATAATAATGAGTTATTGAAGGTGGCATTCCATCCAGACATTCTTCGTAAAGAATTCGAATGTTTAACTTTATAAAAGTACGCGATGAAACTATAAATATGCCAAGAGAACGAGGTATGTGGTTATTTTTAGATCAGTTTGAAATCTTTGGCACGTAATAATTGTTGGGGGTTTTTTTTTCCCCTTTCGTCTCTACCCAGAAAATGTTCTCGATAGGTCGAAGTCTCTATACAAGTGATTATGTCTAACACTACGTATTGGCTCTCTCCAGTTACTTGACTTCGGGAGAGCTCTTCGCGCCGGCTTGCCAGGTTTCTCTCGAGTGCCCACTTACCTGACAACTTTACTTGGAAGATAAACCGAGCTGGCAACTGAAACCCGCCAAGCTTATGAGATTACCTGGCCAATATCAAGACTTGCAAAAATGAACACGTTTCAATGGAAGCTATTTTTTTTTTTAAGTATTATTTTTTTTCCTTAATGGCACAAACAAACAAGAATGTTTACAAAAAATAAGTCACGTTGAAATGTGTGTATCTGTTGTCTGCTTATGTTTTGACATATGGAGTTCTCCCCCTTTACTTCCAACTCTCCCCCCCTTTACCAAAATGATTTGTATTTCGTAAGCTAACGATGCACAACTGACGTCTGCTATAAACACCTTGCTTTTGAATTTGATGAAATGAAACAGTTATGTAAGCTAGTTCATCACTTGATGTTCCATGATGCCATATATCTCATAAAAATGTATGCACAAAATTATAGGACTAACTGGCTAGTGTACACTAAATAATCAGGGCCGGATTTACAAGTAGGTAACACACGCTATAGCTTAGGGCACCCAAGATATATTGAGCACTGACATAATATCTGGACTTCCTGTAAAGAGCCCCATATTTCAAAGAGTTTGAGGCCTTTTTAAGTCTAAATATGGCTTTGTTAAAAATATTATTTTTATGATGAATGAAGATGTGGAAAGTGTAGAATTATTTCAAAGAAAGTGTAGAATTGTTCCACAGAAAGTGTAGATCATTTCAAAGAAAGTGTCGACTTATTTCAAAGAAAGTGTAGAATTATTTCAAAGAAAGTGTAGAATTATTTCAAAGAAAGTGTAGAATTATTTCAAAGAAAAGTGTGGACTTGTTCCACAGAAAGTGTAGAATTATTTCAAAGAAAGTGTAGAATTGTTCTACAGAAAGTGTAGAATTGTTCCACAGAAAGTGTAGAATTGTTCCACAGAAAGTGTAGACTTGTTCCACAGAAAGTGTAGAATTATTTCAAAGAAAGTGTAGAATTGTTCCACAGAATGTGTAGAATTGTTCCACAGAAAGTGTAGAATTGTTCCAAAGAAAGTGTAGAATTGTTCCAAATAAAAGGTAGAATTGTTCCAAAGAAAGTGTAGAATTGTTCCACAGAAAGTGTAGAATTGTTCCAAAGAAATTTTAGAATTGTTCCACAGAAAGTGTAGAATTGTTCCACAGAAAGTGTAGAATTGTTCCAAATAAAAGGTAGAATTGTTACAAAGAAAGTTTAGAATTGTTCCAAATAAAAGGTAGAATTGTTCCACAGAAAGTTTAGAATTGTTCCAAATAAAAGGTAGAATTGTTTCAAATAAAAGGTAGACTTGTTCCACAAAAAGTGTAGAATGGTTCCACGGATCTGATGTAGCAGCATCGAAGGCTCTGCAATGGTATAGCACTATGCGCTGTACCCATAGGTCACCGGCTCCTTACTTTTCATCAAGGTTAGCTCTCGAAGCCCTTCCAATTTTGGGCATAGCTGCAAGTTGAATTTTCCTTTTCCTAGTTGGGTAGCCAACCAAAGCTAACGAGCCCGCTCCTGCCGAAGCTTACTGGTTTAGGTGCCAGTTACTCGACTTTGCCCATTTTTGGTAGTGAAAACAGTTCTGCCGGACCCAATAGCCACGTGACGGACAAGGAGTTGGACTGGTTGTCAAAGGCTATTTAAGACGCATGCCATTGGAATCATTGTTATAGATAGTGGAGTGCTTATATCCATTAGTACTTCCGAAAATAACAGTCTTATAGAACCTTTCAAATACTACTACCATTTAATTCATTGCATTGCTGAAACTGCTCTGTTCTATGCATTATAGGCACATATCTTATCCCATATGCTAGGATAAATTCTTACCCAGTACCATTAA
This sequence comes from Biomphalaria sudanica, assembly GCA_036873155.1. NCBI lineage: Eukaryota > Metazoa > Mollusca > Gastropoda > Planorbidae > Biomphalaria > Biomphalaria sudanica. The sequence goes on from JAZGLO010001455.1 coordinate 1,006,408, forward strand.
AGTATGGAACGGGTTGTCTGACTCGTTCACGGAAACCAATGGCATAGCAAAGCGTTAAATCTCTTATTAACAAGCACGACTAGACTCACACATTAATAAGCGAAGGACGTAATGATCTTCTCTATTAAAGGGACGTCTGTAATACATAAGAAGATATATGCTAGAACAAATTCGTGCATGTGCTCCTTCTCCCCAGTGCCATTAGAGAATAGAATGGGTTGCCTGAATCAGCCAGGAAAAAAACGAGTATGTAGAGTTTAAGTAATTGATCAACATGCATGACTAGATTGACACATGACTAGATTGGCACATGACTAGATTGGCACATGACTAGATTGACACATGACTAGATTGGCACATGACTAGATTGACACATGTCTAGATTGACACATGACTAGATTGACACATAACTAGATTGACACATGGCTAAATTGACACATGTCTAGATTGACACATGTCTAGATTGACACATGACTAGATTGACACATGACTAGATTGACACATGACTAGATTGACACATGACAAGATTGACACATGACTAGATTGACACATGACTAGATTGACACATGACTAGATTGACACATGACTAGATTGACACATGACTAGATTGACACATGACTAGATTGACACATGGAATGAATAGGACGTAATTTTTTGATGTATCGTCTGTAATTTATATGATAAGATAAGATAACATAAAAAATTAAGTTCCACAATCAAACCTTGTGGTTTATAAGGCAGACGATCGGTAAACGAGGGTGTCATGTAGCCAGCTCTACGATCAAAGCCTTTACTTTTTCCCAACTAATGACAGTGTTATGGCAGGTAGCCACTAGAGCTGGGTGGACTTAGAGGCGCCCAAAAAATCCCGAAATAAATCACTGTCTTCACCACAATTTGAACCCTTGGATAAGATAAGATAGGATCAACTAATCAAAGTGTAGCAGAGTCCCTATCAAGTTTGACAGAAAAAAAAAATTAAAAAACGTGAAATAATTAGATTTATAAAAACTCTAATTCTGCAATTAACATTGGACAAGATTCCAGGTACACGAATAGAAGTTTCTTATGAAAATAGGCCAACCTTTGTGTACTTTAAGAATAGTTTCATATGGAAGGGGTATTATTTTTATCTGTTTTGATGTTTTCCATAATTTTTTAGCATGCATTTTTTTAAAAAATGTCTTTATTGTATCAAAACAAAAGGGAAACAGATTTTTCCTACTGCTGTGTTTCTCAATCTGTTGTAAGCGCCTTAGTGGGCCTAACAAAATGGTCACGAAGGCGGACATAAATTTCAAGGGTCTAAAAAAAGTATGTTTTTCTTGCATTGGAGTTATAGATCTCTATTTGAATATTGATTATTTCCAGAATTAATTTACAAGTTTTTCAATTTTAAATAATTAAATTAAGCGAATTCGTCTAACCTTCTTTATAAAGAAGAAAAAAAAAAACAACTTCCACTTTCAGTCCATGCGGTCTACACAGATAGTGTAAAGGTCATCTGTCTGTGTGGCCCACGATTATAGAGGGTGTCATGTGGTCAGCATAACGACCAATTGCCTTTATTTTTCCTCAACCAATTTTAGGTATCCATTAGGACTGGGTGGACTCAGGGCCGCCCTTAAGATTCCGAAATTGAAAATCCCAGCCTTCACCATAATGCGAACCCGGAACCGCAAAAGGATGCCAAGCGCTTTACCACTCGGCCACCGCGCCGCCAATCATCCAAGTAGAGCCTATTATAACGTTTTGCTTTAGGCGCCTGCAATCGGATTAAATCGAAACCTTCTTATAAAGATTTGTCAGTACGTTTCCGCCAATGCAATTCTGTCCGTTTTGTTCACGTTAAAAAGGTCACATCTTTCTAGAGTCACACCATGGTTAATTCTATGTCTTTATCGCTGCAAGGCGGCCTGGTTAATGCGAAGATGAACTTACCACAGCTTCAAAAAAAAAATAAAAATGAAGGACCTTATACTGGAGGCATACTAGAAGTTAAATCTACATAAGAAACAGAAAACACTTTCTATTTGTCTTGTTTTACATGTTTCGGATGTTCCTTTAGATTATTACATTATCACCTGAACCTCCAGTAATACGACGGGGGATGGCATCGGTCAGAGCTCGAGACCGGGACCATTGAAGCGGCAGCCCAGAGCGCATACCGCACTGCCAGGCAGCATGTGGTGCTTATCCAACAGACTTCGGAAGATGTGGAGGTGAAGCTCAGGGTGTATCGGTATAATACGCCGTGGGTGTCAGGCTCGACGCCATTCTTTTGATTAGGGAACTATGGAATTGAGAAATGACAAAAAACATGCATTAAAAAATACAAATATACATGTCACGTGACCGGGGTATCGTGTTTTTCAAGTCCAGCCCTATTGCCCTAGTTGTCAAACTTCCAAATGAACTCTTGATAGTTTATCGAGGGGAAAAAAAAACAGAAAAAAAAAACATTTTTATTTTCGAAATCTTAAAGTGCAGGCTTTCTGACCGAATTAGTAGTTTCCTTTTTTTTTTTCAGTTTAAACAGAACGAAGGCACGGTGGCTGAGTGGTAAAGCGCTTGGCTTTCGAACCGGGGTCCAGGGTTCGAATCCTGGTGAAGACTGGGATTTTTAATTTCGGGATCATCGGGCGCCTCTTGAGTCCACCCAGCTATAATGGGGAAAAGTAAAAGCGGTTGGTCGTTGTGCTGGCCACATGACACCCTCGTTTACCGTAGGCCTGAGAAACAGATGACCTTTACATCATCTGCCCTATAGACCACAAGGTCTGAAAGGAGAACTTATCCCCGAGAAATCATCTTGGTTAAGCGACTACATAGATCTACTACACTTTATAATAATCCAATGCTAGGTCTTTTTTTAACAGAACATCAAACAAGAAAAAAATAAAAATACTTTTAAAAAAAGCTTATACGAAGTGTAATTGTATCAATTAGTTTGGATCACTCATGTGATTACATTTAATCTAGACCAACAACAATACATTTGTGCGATTAATAGTTTTGCCAATTGTTTTTGTTTAGCGACATTTCATGTTTTTATTTTTTTTTTACTATGCTACGATCCTACCACTTATCTGGACCAGTAGGAAAAAATGGGGGGTTGAGAAAGAATTGGATATCTGGATGGATTTTATCGAAATGTGTTTTTTAATGCATTTACAAAAAAAAAAGGGGGGGGGAGCGACCTAAATTCGAACTTGTGGCCTGGGCCGACACGCTAACCACTCTGCTAGTGAGGTACTTATGGCTATAGAAGATTGTTACAATTTAGAGCGGCAACCTATACAAGAAACTAATTCACCGCCACTTCAGTCAAGTACAGTTTCTCTCCCTTGTTCGAGATACCAAACAAAATAATTAATTACCAATAGTTAATTAACTATTTGGTTAATTGTTTTTATTTATTCTTGTGTTGTCAGGTAAAAGAAATAATTGTGCAAAATTTCAGCCTGATCCGAGTTTGGGTGACGGAGACATAACGTGTACAAACTTTTTACCAGACAGGCAGACAGAGTTAGTTGATATAAGCTTTGTAAAAAGCAGAGTCAGTTCGACAGTAAATTTTGCTTGCGAATTCTACAAGCTTTATAAAAGTCTAAAAAGTAATATTTAGTCAGAAATTAACATTTTTATAACTAGCAATAACAACATTACAGTCAGACCAACTAGTAAACTTAGTATATATTGCTATTTCTGACTCTAGCATCATTTTATCAACGAAAACAAAAAAAATGTTTTGGTAATTAGCCAAACTCAAGCTTGTTTTCAAAAGGAGGCTAACAAGTAAATAACGAAACATCTCACAGCACGAAGAGTCTTGATCTAGTTGCATGCAATGCTTGCAGAAAATATTTTTAATCGTAAACTTAGAAAAAAAAATCAGAATTTGCACTGTAAAATATTGCGACTGCCCCTTTTTATTTTCGGACAATGTAGGCACGTAAAAAATATTGCACTAATACACTTTGTAGTTAGTTAGATCTACTTGTATCGTGTGTTTGTATTGGTAATTACATTCTCTTTCATCAGAAGCTGGGTAAAGGTCTTTTGTTTCCAAGAATAATAACAATTTTCTATAGTTTCGTCTTTGTCATAGCATAGCGTGGCGTAGCTCGGTATCTGAGATGAACTCCAATTGGTGGCAAGGCTGGAAGGATTAGTCCTCTCGTAGAGCCTTGGCGAGAAACTCTGCTGTTAGGCGTAGTGCCTTCAAGCTCCCATACAGGTCAAGTGACTCTGCAGACAAACTACCCCGCAGCTCTCGGAGCTCGGTATCAAATACTTGGAAAAGAAAACAAATGTACTACTATATTTGTAAGCCTCCATGCACTAAGGCCCCATGCACTAAGTCTACATTTTGTTTGTTAACAGCGCTATTATTATTATTATTATTTGTAGCACAAAGTAGTTTTTTCATTTCTATTTGGCTACAATAAGCTTCAACATAACGTATTTGCAGGGCCGGCCTTAAGTAATTATCTTATCTTATATAATACAGACGTTACTTCAAAAAAGAAGATGATAACGTCCTACGCGTCATGCATTTAGTCATGCATATTAACCATTTACAAGTAATTGGGAGTAAATTGACTGAGATTTTGAATTTTTGCTTTTTCTTTAGGGCGCCCAAGAGTCCACCCAACTCTAATGGGTACCTGACTTTAGTTGGGGAAAGTAAAGGCGGTTGGTCGTTGTGATGGCCACGTGGCACCCTAGTCAACCGTCGGCCATAGAAACAACTAACAAAACAACTAGGCGCCTAAAAATATAATTTTCTTATTGTCTGGAAATTAAAAGTATTTTTGTAAATTAACTAACCGGTACTCACATTAGTCTAGGCCTGTAGGTGACAAAATGTATCATGTACAAGTATATCTTACGTAAAGTACATGTATTGTACTTGTCCACATCCGAGAGAAATGTGCAACGCTAAACCACAACTCAAGAAAAACATTAAGAAATTAGAGCAGACACAAAATAGTGCAGTGAGATTCATAACAAACGAATATTCACATTTGACTAGAGTTACATCTTTAGTAAAATCACTAAATTTAGAAAGCCTTCAGGATAGAAGACTTTAAAGTAAAGTAGCAATTATACATAAAACACTGAACCATAATCTTTAAATACAAAAAACAAAACCTAATAAAATACTTAGAAAGACACAAAGATAAATGCACATTCTTCGTTCCATATGCTAGGACAAATGTGTACAAATACTTCTTCTTCCCTAGCGCTATTAGAGCATGGAATGGGTTGCCTGAGCTAGTCAGGAAAACTAACGACTTAGCAGTTTAAGTCATTGATGCTTGACTAAATTGACCTAGGAACTCGCGTAGGGCATAATCTTCTTCTTTTTTTTGAAGTAACGTCTGTATTTTATAAGATAAGGTAAGATAGAATTTACTCTATTAAAGAAACAGGATTTCACATGTAGTTTAACTTGTCATTCTCGTGGGTTTTTCTAAAGATTCGAAGTTATTAGCCTCACATTTCTCTATATTGCTTTCTATTCTTTTTCTATGTTACGTTATTTTGTTATTTAAACAGTGGTTCATAAACTTTATTTTTGTCTAGTAGACAACTTGAAAGTTTTTGTAGACCTCCGGGGGTCTATATAGGCCACTTTGAAAATCAAAAAAAAAATACCCGCATAGATCGATTTGAAATGCTCATTGGTCATTGTCAACATTCTTTTTCATGTAACTTACAACGCTTATCTAAAGGGAAGAACTCCGTCCTTAAAACTATATCTACCAATAATGTACAAGTTATTTCCCTTTTTCGATATTAAACACAATAATGAATTACCAATAATTAATAACTAATTGAGTTTTTTTGTTGTTGTTGTTTATTGATTCATGTTTTGTTAGGTTCAATAAATAATTGTTTAAAGTATCAACTTGATCGGAGAATACTGAGGGAGCAAATATTTAAGGGACTAAACCCGACAAGTTTAGCCACATCTGTGAATACTGATGTATTAGTTTCCCTTGTTGCTATTAAACGTAATAATGAATTGCCAGTAATTAATGGACCTCATTCACCAATTGTAAACAAACAACATTTTGCCACGTGGTTCTCTATATCTTCTATACAAATTACGCAATCCATAAAGGCTGTCACGTGATACGTATTTTTCATTGTCTTATCAATATTATCACGTGGCTAAATGTTGTTTGTTTACGATTGGTGAAAGACGTCCATTGTCTAACTGGTTACTTTTTCGTTATTGTCAATGAATAAGTGTGCGAAGTTTCAGCTTGATCCGAGAATGGTTATGGGAACAATAACGTGTACACACATTTTATCAGACAGACAGACAGACAGACAGAGTGAGTTGATATAAGCTTTGTAAAAATAGCTCTGATATTTTTTAAAATTATTTTTTTTACTATTCTCCTATTTTTTCTTTGTGATTGTCTTAAAAGTGAAAGATTCTTTGAAGATTACCCTTCATAGGCCAGTGTAGTGAACATATACCAGTGTAGTAAACGTAGACCAGTGTAGTGAACATAGACCTTTGTAGTGAACATAGACCAGTGTAGTAAACGTAGACCAGTGTAGTGTACATAGACAAGTGTAGTGAACATAGACCAGTGTAGTAAACGTAGACCAGTGTAGTGAACATAGACCAGTGTAGTGAACATAGACCAGTGTAGTGAACATAGACCTTTGTAGTGAACATAGACCAGTGTAGTGAACATAGACCAGTGTAGAGAACATAGACCAGTGTAGTGAACATAGTCCAGTGAACATGAGAACATAGACCTGGGTAAGAAAACTGAAGACAGTGGGTGCGTGGATCATCGATGTAATAAGTTCATTCTTCAAACCAGTGGAGTAGCCAGGAATTTGCCTTCGATTGGGGCCCCGGGGAGCTTGACCTCTTTGGGGGCCCTTGCATTTTGCGTAATATTTTATTTTAAATGTAAAAAAAACCCACTCATTTTGGGGGACCCTCAATTTGGGGCCCGGGGGATTTTTGATTCTCCCCCTCCCTCCTCACCCTAGATTAGCGGTTCTCAACCTTTTCATGCTCGGCGACCCCTTTTTACAATCCCCCACTCTTCCGCGACCCCCGCACACACACACACACATACAGCAATAGAAGAATAGACAATAACAATCCTTATTTTTGATGTTCTTAGGCGACCCCTGGTAAATCTACAATCGACCCCCAAGGGGGTCGCGATCCACAGGTTGAGAACCCCTGCCCTAGATACACCTCTGCATCAAACTACATTAAAAATCAAAGCAAATTTGTTTTTTTCTTGGTTGTGTGTTGGGGATCTAAACATTTAAATTTGGTTTTAAAGGGATTGGGGCTACATCACAAATCTTTATAATTATATATAATTACAAATAATTATAAGCGACCCTAATTAACCCTATTTTGTTATATGATTGCTCCTAGAACAATATTGTTTCATGTAACACAATGACACAACAACAACAAAAAAATGTCTGTATTCTTGTTTTCTATTTACACGAAATTTGTTTGTATTGTCATAAACATATTAGCCAATGAAGCTAAGGGCATGGATGTCATTGTCTATTACAGAATAAGACTTTCGTTTTCGTACGGTGCTGCATTAAGATCATAATTTCTATTTTTTTTTTGTTTTTTTTTCAAGTATTCAAGTATCTAATAAGAATCTGGAGAGAGTCTAGAGTTGGCAGTTTTGCAATAGTAATTAGTACAACACCTTTAAAAAATTTGTATAGAAAATTGCTAAAAAAGTATATGTGTATATTTACCAGTAATTTAGTAACTTGTAATTTCCTAGTAATGGAACTAAGAGGCTGCAGAAAGATCTTAGGTGTCACTTACTTGGACCGCATCACGAATGAAGAGTTTAGAAACTGAATTAATACAGCGATTGGACCCCAGGATGACCTGCTAACCACGTTAAAAAAAAAAAACTTAAACTCAAACTCTATGGCCAGATCACAAGGTCCTCAGGGCTCGCAAAGGCCTTCCTTCAGGGAAAAGCACCAGGAAGAAGAGGAACAGGAAGACAGAGAAAGCGATGGGAAGACAACTTCAAAGTATGGACAGGGCTATCCGTGAATGAAATTCTATCAAATGCAAAGGACAAGGAGGAATGAAGAAAGACAGTTGACGAATCTTGTGTGGTGCCCAAATGGTCCAACAGACTAAGGAAAAGGTTAAGGTTGGGAATGTATTTTTTCAACATTTTGTGGCTTTTCACGTATTCGTTACAGGAGGTTACGATATATATATATATATATATTATATATATATATATATATATATATATATATATATATATATATATACAGACATTCATTTAATACACAGTCTCTGAAATTCCAAACCAACAAAAAAAATCTAAAGAAGTAAATGGGGTTGGACTGGATATACAATGATAAGAACACTAGAATATATTGCACAACTGGCTCTAGACTGGAGCTTCACGGGGAAGATAAAGGCTTGAAGACTAAAGCACACATGGAGGAGATTGATCGACCAAGAAGCAACTAAGGAAGGATGGACTTCAACCCAGTTCGGAGGAATCGCCTGAAACAGAGTCTGATGGCGAAGTGTTGTTGCGACCCTATGCTCCACGGGAAGTCAAAAGGATCATGTCAAGTAAGCCAATGATAAAAACTGCACATTTATTAAATTCACAGTATCACCGTTCACGCTAATAATTTTTTGGCAGCACTGTACGTATACAGGACAAAACCAAAACTTATCCCTGAAGTAATGTAGAAAATACAACTTTAATCACACGATGTTAATGGATTTTCATCACATCAGTCAATTCACTGAAATCTTGTTCTCGCCATTCAATATCTGCACGCGTTTCCGCTTCCGTTTCTCTTTAATGAGCCTTGCCCTTCTTTTACATCCGGGACATGGAAGAGTATCCTTGTCAACTTTATATATGTAGTAGAAGTGTAAACCTGAAATTGGCTTCTCGTAGCTGCCAGTTTCAGCACAAAGGAGTAAAGTAACGAAATGGAGATATTAGGAACTTTCTGTTTGAAAAATTATAGAGAAAACAACGAGCTTTTTCAGGGTCCAAGAAATCAGCCTGTTCAGTCTATAAGTATCAAGCTCTATGTTAAGTCAGTGGTTCCCAAACTTTTTCCTTAACGGAACACTTCGCATATTGTAATTATTTAGCGAAACGCTTTGCTTATTTTTTTACGAGAGATTAATTGACTTGGTGGCCTGCTAGATAATTATTCCAGTAGCTCGCGGAACACTTAGCGTTTTCAGGCCTCGAGGCACTTGGGTTCCGTGGAACACAGTTTGGGAAACACTGCGTTAAGTCTACTATTTTGAATTTATTTTTGAATTTAAATGATCAAGTGTATTATTGCTTGATATATTGTGTGTGATCAATCTTTTCATGATTTCTACTTGAAGGATTAAAATGTGTTATGGCATAAACAAGGATTATGTTATTTCTTCAGCAAAAAAAGAAGATCCCGCCTGGATAGTATTTAGATATTCGGCCATCAGATTTACCTTCTGTAAATACCAAATATAAACCACACAATTTCTTTGTAACAATATTACATCAGATTACATCATCCGATTCTCACCAATCATAACACAGTAAAAAAAAACATTTAAAATATTTATTAGAATTCATGTATTTGTCGGATTGCTGCCTAAATCTATATTTTTATGTGTACGGTTTTTCTGATCCCGATGGTGCTCCATAGATTCCACTTGAAGATGAACTTAGACATATCGCGCCAACTGACGAACTTAGCAGGAGTCAAATTCCGACCTTACTATTCACAACCGCTACTACGGCGTAACCCGTAACACTGTGTAACATTTTCAGTTGTGGTCTTTCAGTATCACTTCAATATAGACTTAGAAGAAACTTTACAGCACGGACTTCTATCTATAAAGGTCTGTCCCAATATAGGCTAATATTGAATTGCAGACCGGCACACGTCGAGCGTAGACCTTGTGCGATTGGTTTCGAATTTTTCGTTTGTGATTTTCATTACAGCTGCTTTATTTAAATGTGTGTATTTTAATTCAAATATACTGTTCAGTTGTTTGCTAAAAACTCGAAACAACGCTGTAAACAAACTAACGTATACTTAGTTGTGCTGATTTATTACTCGTTTTCTAATCATTCTCTACTATTGATGATTCATCATTGACGCGGCTGGACATAGACAAGAGGACAGAAAAGAAAGTAAGTATCCAGTCCAATTTAAAATTTAGTTTTAAAGGGATATACCTTATAGACTACTGTAATATATACATTCTATATATAATCATGTCTATTCATAAAGACGTTTACCTAAATTTTGTACAGTGCCATCCTTTTATCCTGATATGAAATTTCAACCAATTATTAGCGATTATAGATTAAGCAAATGATACATTTCATTTAATACAGAATTATAAACGGTAAACTTAGTCACTAAAGCGGCAAACCACATTATGTACCCTATAACGAATAATCAGTAGTAGGTTTAGGTTTTCTAAATTTCTTGTAATGAGTTTATTTTTTTGTGCAGATGTTTTGACAAACCTTTGAACTCCATTACAGGGCTGCGACGTCGATACCATCGCTTGTGTTAAAAATCCGGTAATCGATATCTTGGTTTTAGTTAAAAACACTTCCTTACAATTAAAAATAATTGTGGCCATAGACCTGTACATATTGTTCTATCTGAACTGGAAAAAGGAAACCAACTCTTATCCACTATTGATCAATTTACAGACCCATATCTATACTATAAAGTAGAATGCAAGGCGTATGTATGTATGTGCCGAATAGAAATCCAAACCGTTTGACCAATCTTGATGAAACTTTGCACAAATGTTCCTTGGGTGCTAACTGGAACCGTGACGTATGTATAGTAGCCCTAAAACAAACTAAAAACCCTCAAAAAAAAGTTGCCCAACGTATGCTATTTTATGGATCTAGGCCATGTTTACCACGCTGACATGAGAAAAGATCGAAAGGATTTAGATCTACATCTAATTTTAAGAAACGCACTTTGCACAGATAGTTTTTTACTTTGACACATGAAAATACAAAATATAGTCTATTGATTTCATTATTTAATAAAATTAGGCTTCAAATTTGTGTTTCAAAAGCATTTTTACATAAATTTGTTCCTAATATCTACGAATTTAGAATTCCAGATTTACATTCTTTCATGAGACAAGACTGAAATGTTACACATCTCTCTATTCCTAGGTCTAAAACTCTAATTCAATGATAAACTTCTTTTCGCAAAGATAGTTTTATACTTTAACACATAAACATACTAATTATAGTCCATTTATTTCATATTTTAATTAAATTAACATTCAAATTTGTTTTCCTAAAGCATTTTTCATACATTCGTTCGCTATAACTGCTAAGTCTTATTGACATACATTTTAATAGTTTCATTCATGATTCCGTACATCTAACAAAAAAGGTCACGCATGCGCAGAGCGAAGCCTTAACGCACGCGCAGAAAGAACTCTATCCAAGCCAATTTTTATCTCTAGATTAGTCTAGATCTAGGCTATCTCTAACTCAAGATCTAATTCAAAGATGATAGATCTACTTTATACTTTAACACATAAACATACAAAATAATGTGTATTCATTTCATATTTAAATAAAATAAATGTAGGCCTACAAGCAAATGTTTTTATTTGAAAAAATAACATTAAAACATTATTATTTCGTTTAATTGTTTACATAACTCACTCAGTGACTATATCGACTGTGATACGAAAATTAAGACCCGCGGGTAACATATGGCTCGTATATATATATATTGTTACGTGCGTAATTTTTTTTCAAGCTGTCAGGGAAGTCGCCCCGAATCTACGAAAATCGATCTTTTCTTATTCAGAAAAGTAATGATCTTTACAGTTTTCAAAGTTTAGAAATAATGCAATACCATTTGCGCATTATAATTAGAATGGGCTATTAAACACAGAACTATATATTCACGCAAATATATGAAATAAAGCCGTTTACTGTTAGTTTCCATTGAGATAATGCTTTGAAAATCCTAGATCGAAATAATTCACGCCTGTTAATTTTAATAATCTTATGTACATTTAAATAGATTGAGTACCGGTTCCTATATCTTTGTAGATTATGTATCTAAAAATTTAAAAATTATAATTATGAGTTGAGAGTGGCTCTTATTTTCGATGTTCAATTACTAGAGCTAGATCTAAACATTACATTATATGTTTATACATAGGTTAGGGTTGAAAACAAAACTAACTTTGCTTCTTATAACTACTCTGCAAAACTACGTCTTGTTTCAGCTTTTTACAAAAGTTTTTCACATTTATTTTTGTAGTGTTAAAAGATCTCCATGTTCAGTCTAGGTATAGTATATATAGGTCTGTGCTTGTTACTTTGTCCTGTACTCAAGTATTGTTAGTCATCGAACATGAAAAACATGACGCAGTATCGTACTGATGGTATCATGGTATCATAGTATGATGGTACAGAGTATAACTGTGAATGTGTCAGTTCTGAAGAAAGACTCAGCCTATTGGAACCAATGGTCATGGCGTAGGTGCTGTACGCGTTGAATGGTTGACATCTGTCACGTGCTAGAGAGTACTCGCATCCTCTCACTGGCATTAATTAGTTTCCACCTGGTCTCGCCTTATGCCTTCCATTTTTTATCTTTTTTTTTGTGTGTGTCTTGCATTCTCTCGGTCCTTTATCTCTATTCTCTCTTTCTTTCTCTCTCTCTCTCTTCTCTCTTTCTTTCTCTCCCTCTCTTCTCTCTTTCTTTCTCTCTCTCTTCTCTCTTTCTTTCTCTCTCTCTTCTCTCTTTCTTTCTCTCCCTCTCTTCTCTCTTTCTTTCTCTCTCTCTTCTCTCTTTCTTTCTCTCTCTCTTCTCT
>JAZGLO010001456.1:0-25271 GCA_036873155.1 Biomphalaria sudanica
CTTCAAAGTCCACCTGAAAGATAAGACAAAATTGTGTCAAATATTTCATCTTATTCATATAGTGTGGGGTTGTTGTTTTTTCTGTTTAATTCATGTTATTAAATTATACATCTGTTGTTTTTTACATTTTAAATTTTATATGAACTCATTCAGTCTGTTTGATGACAAAAAAATGTCAATTTACGATAGCATGTCATTTTTATAATCACAATGGCTTTACTCATCACATCTTATGATAGTGCAGTGTATTATGCAGTGTACTATAAAATATATATAATATAGAAATAGATCTAGAGAGAGAGCGCTTAAGAGCGGCCCAGAAGGGGGGGGGGGGCAATGGCAGCCGGAGACTATGATTATGAATTTACCAATCATCACACTAGGCCTAATACTACAAATTGTAACGTGACATTACTACATCTAGATCTACTGAAGATCTACCGATCTTGAATCTAGACTCTAGATTCGTCTCATAGTCCGAGTCCTAACCTAAGTAAGTTTAGTAAGTCAGTGCCCAGTCACAGTCACAGTGAGTGAGACACCGCTGAAGCCTGAACTCCTGAAGTTGAAGTGAGTCAGTCATTGACACTGACTTGGAATCATCTCCCTCAAGCTCGTATTTTAACATAATCAAATTCAGTCTTGAATTCGAAAAAAATACCATCTACACTTCACACTGCTTACAGTTTATCGACATGACATAAAGCCTATTTTGAAATAGCCGATAACAATAAAAAAAATATTTGATGTTAATTTCTATACTTAAAATATATACATTTTACTTTAAAATCAATCGTGACCTTATTTCTTTTCAAATGGCTTTTTAAAAAATAATCCTTAAACTAGAATTAATAATTATATATGTAGAATAAATGTTGCTTTTACATTTTTTTAATCATGAATAAAATAATAATAAATCTAATTATATTTTTAGTATTCTTGTTGCATTTAAACTAGTATGTATTCATTATAGAGTCAGCTATATCGATCTAGATCTATATAGATATATATATAGAAAGGTAAAAAAGTGTAGCGTGCTGGATTGATTCTAGTCCTAATAAACAATCAAACATTCAGTCAGCATTGAAAAACAACAAAATCCTTACTCTTACCCCTAGATCTATGAGATCTAGGTCTAGAATCTATGTAAAGTCTAGATCTATAAAAGAAAGTCTACATTTAGAGATCTAAAGCTGATTTAGATTTAGACCCTAGTCTAGATCTACACTCAAGATCTTTATTTATTGTTCAAAAATAATTTTAAAATGTCATTAGAAACAGTACCGAAAGAACTCAGAAATCTCAGGGCATGCTTACTCTGTTCTCTTGTAAAGGTAAACAAATTAAAATTTATAAAATAGATAGATCTATCTCTATAGATTCTAGATCTAGTGAATGACTGACTCACTTCAGTGGTGTCTCACTGAAACTGACTGACTTACTTAGTAGTTAAAAGTTTAAAAGTTAGGCAATCCATCACTGAGTACCGTACCGGCACCTATTTTTGTTTTACAAAAAAAGCACTATTATATATATATATATATATATATATTATATATCATTTTTGTGACGGTACGCACCGGTACGGCGTACCTGCACCTTTTTCAATGTAGCGAAAAAAATTATTACTTTTCTTGTATTTTAAGGTTATATATAATATATTAAATTTAATAACATGATGAGCTCAATTACCTTAACTGGCGCTAATGGTTAAAAAATACATACATATTCTGATTCTAATAGATATTATAGATTAAATCTCTAATATCTATAGAAATAGATCTAGATTTACTTCTTGGACAGTCTTGATTCTAGATTCTATGTAAAATGTTCTAGAATTTATAGAACAGAATCTATATATATATATCTATAAATACCAGACAGCAATACAAGAAGAAGGGCCACTTCTTCTTCTTCTTCTTCTAGCCAGCTTTATTGTCAGAAAGAAAAAATGAGAATGGAAAAAAATCCAAATTCACTCACATTGAGGACTTAGCAAAAGAGGGGGGTGGGGCTGTGCAAGGAATGGCATGAAAAATAAAGATGAATAGAATGGATTTCAAGCTAGATCACTACAATACTTTGCATATATATGTAGATGACATTGCCTTATTGGGTAAAGACACGTCTGACATTGCTAGAGCTTTCACACAACTGGAAGAAGCATCTCGACCTGCAGGACTTGAAATAAACGACAGCAAAACCAAGTATGTTCTAATGACGAGAAAATCAGGCAGAAGAACAAATATATTAAAATTACTTTAGAAGCACAAGTTTGGAAACATAGAAATGTTTAAATATTTAGGAAGCATGATGCATATAAAAAGAATGATCTAATGACAGAAGTAAAAGAATGACTGGCAGTAAGCAGAGCTTTCTATGACACACAACACATACTTAAAAGCAAATTTATACAGTATCTAAGAAAACAAAGAAAAATATCTACTAAACAATCGTAAGGCCAGTAGTTATAAATATTAAACCATTGTCTATCCAATTGTCATTCAAGCATAAAAATAGCAGCATGAATTAGCCAGAAAAAAATAATGATATATAGTACAATTTAAATTGCTAATTAACATAAATGATTAGATAAATGAACCATGGCAAAATCTAATGTTGAAATGCAACGGTTACTCTAATTTTAATGTTAAAAATCTGAATATTTATGAATAACTCTGATTATGATTGCAGACATTTGAGCAGTTTGAGTTGGATGGCTGTGAAAACTGTGAAGAGTTTTTGCACATGAAGAATAACAGAGATGCTGTCTATGAGTGCACAAGTGCTAACTTTGATGGGTAAGCATTAATTGCTTTAACATTTAATATAATATATTTTTGTTAAGTTGGCAGTGTTGGTTTCCAATTTTGCATGAATACATGTTCACTTTAATGAGAGCTACTCAACTTTCCAGGCTATAATGTGTATGCGTTTAAGATACAGCTGATTAACTTGTGTGCTGTCAGAGATATCAAAAGGATAAATTTGCTGCATAGTTTTCTAAGAATCCGATAGAGTTTACTCAGATGTTAATAAGTACTAATCATGTCTTTTTTTATTTTATCTGTGATTGTGATGATTGTATTTGTATATAGTATTGTAAACAACACTTAATAGAATCTTGGGTGTAAAATGTAAGGAATTCTATGTTTATTCATTATTATTTCATTGGTCTATTAGTTAAAGTGGAGTGACAGCCCTTGAGATTGTTGTTATTGTTGTCTGAAGCCTGAGTTTTGTCATTAATAGTAGAAGTACAGTATAAGGCAGTTTTCATAGTTTGTTGTATATTTAATAGTTCAACTTTTGTCGGTGTTATCTACAGTTATAGTTGTTCCACTTGCTTTATTTAATATATATCTTGTTCTTAATACATCCCTGGTGTGTCTTTGCATTGTTGAAATACATACGTTATGTGTCCATGTCAGAGCCATATGCCAGGAGTTCACAACAGTGATGTATCTAGCAGTGTTAAAAACTATTTTTTTTTGTTAAGGTTTGAGAAAGGAGATTGTAAAAAAAAATTTAAAAAAATCAATAATACTGTTATAATGTACACAACTATGGCAAAAACGAATTCTTTGATAAAACTGACATATTGTTTTTGATTAACAGGTTGATAGCTATGATGAGTCCAGAAGACAGTTGGGTGGCAAAATGGCAAAGGATTGGTAAGATATATAATCGTTTGTTTGTTTTTTCTTTTAGAAAGCTGCTATATTTTCAGGACTTTTGATTAAAACATTATTGCGCTAAAATATTTTTGACTGCCATTTCTTGAGACGGGCTGGTAGAATTGCATTGGCAAAGACATATTAAAATGTCTTTTTCAAAAGGATGTTTAGTCTGTTCTATTCAGAAGCTGAATCAGAGTCTCCTAATTTCTTATTTTAATTTTGGTAACTTTAATAATAATGTTTTTAATTTATCAATATTTTAAAAAAAAAACGATTTCTCTCTACATGTAAATAGTTTTCTTGTCCCCTTAAAAAATAAAATCCCTCTTTGCCAGCACATTGAGCGCCACATATGGAGAAGCCCTGTCATAAAAAGAGGATCATAATATTTAGGGATAAAATCTATCTAGCTAATGTGAAGGGCTAAAGGTAAGAATGAGTGATAATTGATGTCTGAACAAAAATGTTTATCATTCTGTTTACAGAGAGGTTTACTAAAGGATGCTATGCTATTTCTGTTACTGGTCACTTACCCCCAGGCATTGTGAGAGATCTCCGCGCTAAGGGACGTATATATAACTCGAGGGATGTCAGCGCAAGAACATAATGGTTTCACCTTTTTTATGTTTCACTTGATGTATTTATGTACAGACTATTAAAAATATCATTACTCATTAAAGCTCTCATTTTATTACTGTTTGGATTGTTGGATTTACTTTGTTATTAGATAAAACAGATGAAAGACATTCACTGTAATGATTGTTGTTTACGTAATGTAAAAACTAACTAGCACTTTCATGTTTATTTACATGAACATAAAACTATTATTGTTTGAACAGGAGAAATCTTATCCAATTTCTTTTTTCTACAAAACTTGACATCAAAAGAATATCATGTACAGGCTTGATAAGTCCATTAACTAAGTTTTCATGTAAGATTTTAGCTGCACTACTGTTACAGTGGGTTACTCTAGTACTTCCTCGATATTGATATTATTTTGTGCTACCGGTACTTATGAAAGAGCTTAACATTAGATTATGCACAGCGTTTCTACACTTCATATTCTGCAATTTTCTGTCATTTTACGTCTCGAGAGATGATCTCTTCCCTTTGCAACTTCTCATGTGACTAAAGTGGCCAATCCTTGATCCACAGGTTGGACATCTGCGATCACCAGGCGCTGTTGCAATTTCACCCTTCTTTCTACTACTGTTGTTTATGGCATCTGCAATTAGGGACCCTTCCTTTGTGCTTGCTCACCATGTGGTTGAATCCAGTGCCTTTTTTTCCCAACTATTAGTGTCGATTTTGAGGAGCTTCATGTTGCGTTTGCATACATCAGTAACCTTAAAAAGAGGATGACCAGCAGCTCTCCTACCTTCTGTTAGATCATCATACAGAATGTCTTGTGGAAATTGACGGTGGCATTCTATGAATGTGACCAAGCCAGCCAGGGCATCTGCTGCTGATAACAGATACACCAAAGAGACAGCTATTTATTAGTTATCCCCATTATATTGATTAAACAAGAACTTTTGGCATAAAAATTCAGTGCAAAATGATTGATATTAAATATTTTTATTGCAACAAAACAAACATGTACACATAGTATATGAGATAGATTTCACATCAAGTCATTTAAGGATTACTGTATCACAGCTATATTTTAAACTATTGTATACATTTGGGTGTCAGTTGTAAAAATGTTCTGTTACAACTGAAGTACTACAGTCACAACCTCATTCTCACCAACTACTATTGTAGAACAAAGTAGCTTTTTTTTTTTTTTTGTAAAATTTTTAGAAAGAATCTGTTTTTAAGTAAGACACATTGCCTACTTCAGGTGACTTTTGTATGATGCAATAATAACCAGAAAAATAGTAAGGTCCTTATTATTTTAAACATTTTGAAAGTTTTAAATCTTGCTCCTTGAAAAATTTCTGCTTTTTTTTTTTTAGGAAAAAAAAAAGTCAGGTTCTGAACAGTATATAAAAATCCTATAACTATGGCAAAAATATTCAAAATGGATAGGCTAAAATAGGCTCCCCCTCTCCCTCTTTATAAGGTTAACTAAGTCTGATCCAAAAATGAATTTTCAGATCAATGAACAATATAGTGAATTATTAACAGTAGTTTGCTTAAAAATAGTTTCTGTAAAATGTGACCTTAAACACATTAACTCTTTCAGTGCGGCGTTACTCTCAGCGAGTAACTTCGCTAGTCCTGGTCAGTGCGGAGTTACTCTCAGCGAGTAACTTGGTTTATAATATTTATTTCACTATCTTTTTAAGTTAAACATTTTATTTCTCTCTTTTTTTTTTATTTTCGGATGTGGGAGTGATTGTTCTTTGTTTTGGTAGTAAATTTGAAGCAGTACCAGCTTTCTTTTTTTAAAAAAGAGAAAATTGTGTTAATGGTTCCTCTTTTTAGTTTATTTCCCGGGACCCGAAAGATGTAAATATTACAATTTCTTAGTGTATTTGTTCATCTTTTATGACATTTGAAGTGATTAAATGTGTTAAGTATTTTTTTTTTTAATATTTATGGATTAAATGTTTAATTATAAGGTTAAATCTTTCAGTATATCAGTTTAAAATTAATGAAAAAATATTTTTCTTGAATAATTAATTTTATTTATTATAACTTTGTAGCCCATTCATTTTTTTTAAAAAATAAAATCAAATATGTTAGATTATTTAATAAAATAAAAAAGTTATGTTAGTTTTAGTAACTCTACCCCTCTTGAAAATGTGTGTTCATCCCGGAAATAATAATCTAAATAATTCGCACTGAAAGAGTTAAGTAATAGTTAGCTACATGGGATTTGTGGCTGAGTGACATATACTGCTTGGCTACCTTTTAAGGGGGCTTGGGCTCATATCCCTTGAGCTGATTTTTGTTTGCAGAGTGCCTAAAGGCAGATTCAGATACCTCCTCCCCTCAATGTATCTACAAAAGTGACTTAGACCATAGCACACAAAGAATGCTATATCATGAAAGATACCAAAGCAATTCAGAAAAAAAAATTGAACAAAAAGTTTGTGGCAAAACTCAATTTTCATTTCATTTATATATGATGTACACAAGCCCAATCGTAAACTCTTAAAGGTTTTTTTTTTATTACAATGCTGTGGAAGGAATGATAAGCAGGATCTTAGCCTTTCAAACCAAATTATTGAGGGGGGCAATATCGGTGGACAAGGTAAATATTTCCTCACCACAAAAAAATTAATACTGTAAAAAAATATAAGAAATTGGAATAAATGATCATTATGCAACTTTGCTAATTCTCACAAACGAAAACTGAATTTATTCAACTGCAGTTTGTCCCTAGCATTAAAACTCGCAACCTCAAAAATTAATTGTCAAACTCGACATAAACCAACAACGCAGTTTTTGTATGTACATTAGGTGAGAGACATGAGATGGAGGACACATGTCAAAATGTCAATAAAAGTAATAATTAAGGTTATAAACACAATATAGAACAAGCTATGACTGTAAAGTTTGTTATACGCTATTGAATGTGTACACTGTACAGCAACATTTAATGGGTAAATAGTGAGAAGCTCTAGCAACAGGTGCACATTTACAAACTATACAAGTTGACACACAAGCCCAATGATACATTTCTCTCATTGTCTCATGTACAATAAGAGAAAGTAACAAGGTTGTAACAATCCACCATGAAAATGTACACCTTCATTGAACATAAATTGGGGGGATTTTCACACCAAAAGTCAATCACAGAAATCCACTCTTCTGTGTACTTTTTTACCTTAATTAAGCTTTAAAGAAGAGAAAGTGATAGGAGGAAATGTGGTGGGGAAAAAATTTAAAAAAAAAAGCAATGTCAAGGAAGCCATATTGAAAGATCATTGATGCTAACTAAATTAATGAATAAAAATTACTTCGCGCTACAAGATTAAAAATATGACTCAACAGAACTGAAAAGTGCATACAAATTATTTGGCTTATATTACGTAAATCAGATATACTAAAAAGCTTGCTATTTTTTGGATTAGCCTCCATGTATACAAAAAATCTCCAATTCTACTTTGAAAAAATTGCAAGAGTAAAGTTCACCTTTTAGATCTTGCAATCTATGCGGCAGATAGACAAAATAATACAATAGTGACATATTAGTAACATTAACAGACGATAAAGAGGTCATGTTTCTGTGGTCAGCCCAATGACCAACCGCCTTTACTTTTCCCCCAACCAATGTCAGATACCCATTAGAGCTGGGTGGACTCAGAAGCGTCCTAAAGGTACCGAAAATAAAAATCCCAGGATTCTAACCTGGGAACACTGATTCTGAAACCAAGCAATTAACCACTCAGCCACAGTGCCTCCTGAAAAATAGTAATAGTTCAAAAACGAAAAGTTTGTAGTGATACAAAAAAACAAATCTTTCTTCCTACTAGACGAAATAATACAATATTGACATATTAATTACATTGAGAAAAATATATACTTTAACTCTTGAGTTAGTAATAGCAATTATATATTTTAGAATGTCAACAATGAGTGTTTGGTAAGTTTATGGTCTAGAAATTATCATTTTGATTTCATCAAAACTAACAGAAAACTCATTTAACAAAACAAATAATTTATAATAATAACAAACAATGTTTCTTTCCTTTTTTTTTAAATGGACCATGGTAGCAAAAACAGCACAGATTTAACTTAGTATGACGGTAAGGATTGAAAAATAAAAATATTGGCATTTAAAATATGAATATAATGATTTTTCAGCAATTTATATTGATAGGCTTCACATCTTTGCTCAAACTGTGTCTGTGCTGTTGTTAGCATTTCTAATTATTATCCTAGCAAAACTATATGTAAAACTAGTCAATTCATTCACCAATAAAATCAAACAAATGCAAAATGAGAAAGTCAAAAAGTTAACAAAAAAAAAAAATTTACACAGGTAAACAATTGAGATAAATAAACAGCTAAACTCAAATACTTCAATCTATCTCTAAATGTTGGAGAAATAAACAATTTTTCTCCAACCTTCAAATTTGTCATTGATTGGTCTTCAAATTTAAAATTGGTCAACTATATGCTATGTTATCAATTTTTTTAAATTACAAGTGGATACATCCACTTTGACTTCTCCACCATCAATACTACGGAAAAGACATTCAACAATATGCCTCTAAATATGAGTGCACAAACAGCAAGGAATCAAATAAGTTTTTTAAAGCTATTTTTTGTTTTTATATCAAAATCAAGGTCTAATTTGTTAAAAAACTGAATGAAACAGAGGAACTGTTTGTTTTTTTTATATTTTTTTTTTTTAAATGCTTTAACTATCTAGCTTTGCTTGTGAATTTAGATGCTAATTAAATAGAAGAATCCTAGCCATGGAATATCCTTGAATCACTTACAAAGATGGCGTCACAAATGAGAAAACTGAAAAACAGGATCACAATTGCAATAGGACCCCACAATGCCATTCTGACCATTGTCAAAAAATGTAAATTTAAACTCTATGGGTGTATTACAAGGTCCTCAGGGTTCACAAAGATCTTCCTTCAGGGAACAGTACCAGGGAAAAGAAAGAGAAGCAATTAAAGAGAGTGATGGAAAGACAACATAAAAGAATGAGTGGGCCTGTCATTTAGACTCTATTCAAGTCAAAAGACAGAGAAGAGTAGCGAGAGACTGTCAACAGAACATGTGTGGTGTCCCAACGGTCCAACAGACTAATGGATAGGTGAAGATGTCTACAAAATTAGGTTCAACAACACCAAAATAAATAGCTTTTTTACATTAAAAATTCAAGTAGATTTTTTGAAGACTTTTATTAGCATTAAGATTCAACTTTATGTGGTACCATAGTTCCATATACACACATTTGAAAACAATGGCAATATTTAATGTTCCAGCATAATATGAAACAATTATGTACAACAGTCCAGGATGGCTGCTTGGTTGTATAGTTTGCATTCTGGACTGTTATTCTGTGGTCTCAATGGTCCTGGGTCAAACCATACCTGCTGCCATCTCCCATCATCCTGCAGGAGGTTTGGGCTAGGATGTAATTATCTTCAAATTTGAAGGAACCCCCAAAACATGTCAAACATTATACAGACAAGCAATCAATAGATTGAGTAAACGCTACAAAACTGCGCAAAATGTTGTGCCGCTTGAGAGGCTAGACAAAAACAATAAATGCAAGTACAAATTACAACCGTTAAAAAAAAATATAAAAAAAACAGGGGACATCACAATACTCCTTAGCTTTTATCATCGCATTATTCAGCATTGTGAGAGAAACAAACAAGGTGGATATATTTTTTTTACTAGCTCTACACCTGATCATATACAAATTCATTTGTAAAGTCTTGTATAAGCCAATACTTTATTTTTAAAGCATATGTCAGAAAAAACTAAGTATCTGTGCCATGACCTTCATAAGATGTCCCCACACTAGGATTATGGTGCCGCCGTTTTACTTCCCTGTGACTTCCCTGGTCTGAGTCGTCGTGCAGTATCTAGGGAAAAAAAAAGTTTTATTTTAATAGTATGGAATGAAATATTTGGTAGAAACTTTTTTTTCTAAAAAATATCACTGTATATTTGGATATCTGTAGAATCAAAGAGTTGCCATTATTATTATTAGAAAGTAAAAAAAAAAAGTAAAATTTATTGCTGCTGTTTGGAAAAATAATTGATAATCTAATTGAATAAATGATCTGATCATCAGATTAATCGATTAATCTTTTTTTTTTATTCAAAAAATTAGATGTCTAATGCTAATTATTCAGTTTTGTAAATAAAACAGAAGTTGTTTTTTTTTAACAATATCGTTTCATCAAGAGTTCTGTAAATAGTTCTCTAGGTTGTCTCCCTTTAAGAGACAACAACAATGTAACACAGCGGTTCTCAAGATAAGTTCGGCGACCCCTTTTTACAATCCCCCACTCTACCGCGACCCCCTCACACACACACATACAGCAATAAAAGAATAGATAATAACAATCCATAGTTTCGATGGTCTTAGGCGACCCCTGGCAAATGGTCACCCGACCCCCAAGGGGGTCGCGACTCACAGGTTGAGAACCCCTGATGTAACAGAAGCATTTTAAACATGTCTTTTTACAGAACCTTAGATTTATGTATCCTGTCCAAATCCAGTCATAATTTAGAGAATATGAAAAATGTGTTAATGAAGTAGTTAATTATAATAGACAAAAGCTGGAAAGAAGCCCCCAGTGGATAAAGAAAAACCTAAGAAACACACAACAATCCCAGCCTCAGAGGTGGTATAAAGATAGATTACTCTATTTGTACACAGATATCATCATTTCTTTAGATAAGTATATTTTTTTAAGTTTTAACGCTATAATGTTAGTCTAGGTTTATATTTATTAAGTCAATTAAATTATCAACAAAGGAATGGCAGCAGAAGAACTATTGACATTTTTTCTTTGCTTATATAAAACCCTTTATAAATGTCAACCTTTATGGAACCCTTGATAAAGCCATAAACATGTAAGAAATCAAATGTTATAAATGAAAATTAGTTGGTTTTAATTTAATCAGCACTATAAGCTCTTGAGCTATCATTTATATTTTAAAAAATGTATTCTAGTTAAATCTAAAACTAAAGTTAAAATTGATCAAATGAATAAAGTAAAGAGTAAGCTTTTAAAAAAAAATTAAAAAATACAAAAAAGGAAATGGAATTCTATCAATGAAAACCAACTAATCACAAGTAAAATATTTTTCTAAAAAAACGTCTTCAATTTTGTTATCAATGCACCTGTCATTCCAAGAGTTAAAAATTGTGAACTGTGAAATGTTTGGAATGGAAGCAATTTTTGTTGAAGTCACAAGATCTGCATTAAGCCAACACCAGAAAATCTGATTGCCTTTTGAGTGTTCTTTTTTAAACAGAACATTTGAAAATAAAATGTTAAGAATTTTTTGCAATTAATGAAAAGGGGTGTTACTCAAAGGCAGAGTCTCGCCAACAGTCAAATCTTCATCTAATTTCTGCAATATTATGTACAAAGACATCAGCACAGTCCTAAAGTAAAAATTTAAACTGTAAATGTAGTCAAGTACTCCTGTCAGACTCTAGATCTAAAGAGCAGACAATGTAAAAGTCATCTGTTTCTAAGGCCGACAGTTACTGAGGTTGTCATGTGGCCAGCAAAATGACCAATCGCCTTTACCTTCTACAACTAATGCCAGGTAGCCATTAGAGTTGGGTGGACTCAGGGGCATCCTAAGAATAACAAAAATTCAAAATCTCACTCTTTGCAGAGATTCCAACCCAAGACCCCCAAAGTTTAGGAAGCCAAGCACTTTACCATCTAACCAGCAAGCCCCAAATTCAAACTGTAAGTATGTTGTAAGTACAAAATGTAACAAAAGGTGTTAGAGGACAATTTATAAACCATTTTGGTCCTGGTGTATAAAATTATATATTTTTTCATCTGAAGTTGCATGAAACAATGCTTGATTAGAACATGGATCTATTGGTGATAGCCTTTATCATTTCCTAAAGACATTTCTAATTCTGTTTACAGCTATTTCATAATAATTGCAAATATATTGCAAATAAAAACCAGATATAGTTATTATAATAATAAAACAGAAAAACGTCAACAGTTTAATTTAAGCAAAGAACAAAAAAATAGTTGTTGTTTTTTCTTCAAGGCAACTAAAAATTCTATAAGAAATTCAAAATAAATAAGCTAAAAATAATGAAAAATTATCACAGAAGCCTCAAAATGAAGATGTGTAAGACACATGTATTTATTGATATAAAGAAGTTCTGTTTCTGCTGCAAATAATCAATAAATCAACACTTGTTTCACTGTGGCTACAAATGTTATGTAACCAGAAAAACTTAGCTGACTAAACCAACAACAGCCATCAACAATCACAGAAATTCACTCAATGCTTAGCCACCGCAAGCTTTATAACAAATTCCAATACATCGCAGAGAAACAAATGTGTTCTTAAAATAAAAATAATAATGCACTTTTTAAAAGTTAAAAGCATTCTAAAATGTCTTTAAAAATTCTATTTTTTTAATAGCTCACAGAAATAAAGACTAAAAAAACAAGAAACTAAAATGTATCAAAGGATATTACATTAAAAAGAAGTTAGTCAAAAGAAATATCAAAAGTGGAGTAGATGCCATTAATTTCTGCAGTCCACAGCATACTAAGGATAAATGAACGTCCTTTTTTATTGCTAGTCAGGTGGACTTTTATTTTATTGTAAAATCTTATCGCAGCAAATACTGAACCAACAATATTGAAATATTGTGGGAAGCATGGTCGAAAGGCCAAGTGCGCTTGAACTTGGCTTGGCTACCTAGAAGGGGGCTCGAGCTTCGACACCCGACTTGGGCAGAGTTGTGTTTACTGAGCACCTAAAGGCAGCACGGAAAACCAACTCCTAGATACCCCCTCCCCCCACTGGTCCACAAATGAGATTGGACCAATAGCGCTCTGAGCATGCTATAAGCATGAAAGTAACGCTATATAAAAGCTATAATAATAATAATAATAAATTATCAGGGAGAAAATCAAGTGCTCAACAACGTGATGTGGAAACAGCATCATGCCCAGTGGAAGTAAATCATAGGATTTTACCTTCTACAAAATGATGTTAAGTAAGGAATAAAATTAGTTGTACTTAAGGACATACTAAAATTCCAAATTAGGAAACCCAAGCCCTAGTTTGTAATTTGACTCAAGAGCCTCAGTTCCAGTGTTAACTATTTGGTCACAGCACACCTTTATATATGTAACAGGAAGTTATTACAAATGTCAAGACATTCAAGACTATAGAAGAAAATTTCTTCATTAAGTCCATGGAGTTAACTTTGCAATGCCTATGAAGCTAATTCTCTTGGGAATCTTCAAGCCATCAAGGATTTTAAAAAAATAGTTTGTGAGGGCAATAATATATGCCGTAAATGCAATGTTTGACAGGAACGAGTAATGTGTAAAGATCTTAACATTTCCAAAATGAACAAACTTGTCATTCAGCAAATATGTCAAGAATTTATCGACTTGGAAATTCCCAACCAAACGCAGCAAAGGACAGCCATTATGTTATATATTTACAAATCAGGTATCATGTTCTAAGCAATGTACAGTTGGGTACTAATAATCACACTGTCAAGCTCTGTCTGTGATTCCTTCTAGGTGCTACATATTTGAATTCCTGGAATCACAATCGTTAAAAGTTAGAAAGAATAAAGCCAACAAACAGTGTCCAGCTCACATTCATCCTTTCCCGCGTCTCACCTCTGTGTTGTTAAATTAAGTTGCGAAAGGGAGAACACATACAAGTTATATAAAATACATTTCATCATAAATGGCTTATAGTTCATAAACATGAGATCCTGAAGTATTCAAGAGAGCTGACCATCTCAGCAGCCATGCCTTTCTGATGACTGTTGTCATCCTGATCAAGTTAGGCAGCACCATTAGGTCGAGCAACACAGTGTTTCTCGACCAAAAGTCTGCCAGTATGTCCTGAGTTGTTATGACTTACTGTTTTCTTTGGTCAGTATTGGTCAGCAATTTATCTGATAAGTTGGACACTGACTCTATAGGTTTGGGAAGCCCTTCACTAGTTACTCTGGACTGAGCTAGTTACATGGATTGCACAATAAAAATCTTGGTAAAAAGGCTACAAAACATGAAGATATTCTATAAACATTATGTAAATAGTACTTTGGTCACATGCTTCATTCAACAAGTGACTATAGTTTGTTATTTATTCTACTAAATCTTTTATAGATATGTGATCAAAATGAAGTTTAATTTAATGATCATATTCACTTTATCTGGTGAAAATTATTCAACTTAGGAAGTTATTTAGAAAAGCCACATTAGTAAAATATATTTTAAATATATTTAGTTTTTCAAGTATTTCCATTAATTTTTTATTGAAAAATTTGCCCTCATTTTGTAAATGCCAAAGGGCATAAGGCAGTAATCTTAGACAGAGGAACAAACATGTAAAATATCTTTTATAGAATGATCATAATGTAAAAGTGTTTAAAAATTAAAATTTTAATATAAAAAATATTTGTACTCAGACTTATCAAGAATATATAAGGCAGTGATCTTAACTGATAGAAGAACTAGATATGTTACACTATATAGGGCAGTGATCTAACTGACAGAAGAATGAAGATCAGCAGATCTTGTGTGGTTCCCCAACGGTTCAACAGACTAAGAAGAATGAGGGTCAGCAGATCTTGTGTGGTTCCCTAACGGTTCAACAGACTAAGAAGAATGAGGGTCAGCAGATCTTGTGTGGTTCCCCAATGGTTCAACAGACTAAGAAGAATGAGGGTCAGCAGATCTTGTGTGGTTCCCCAACGGTTCAACAGACTAAAGGATAGGTGTAGGTGAGAATCACCAAGTTCTGGTTCCTTATGTAGGCTTGCACACAATTTAGTTATCTTATCTTATATAATACAGATGTTACTTCAAAAAAGAAGATGATTACGTCCTATGCGTCATGCATTTAGTCATGCATATTAACCAATGACTTAAATTCTGCCAAGTCACTGGTTTTCCTGGCTAGCTCAGGCAACCCATTCCATGCTCTAATAGCACTAGAAAAGAAGGAGTATTAGTACAAATTTGTCCTAGCATATGGGATGAGGAATGTGCCTTTATCTTTGTGTCTTTCAGAGTATTTATTAAATTTTGTTTTTGTATTTGAAGATTATGGTTCAGTGTTTTATGTATAATTGCTACTTTACTTTTGAGTCTTCTGTCCTGAAGGCTTTCTAACTTTAGTGATTTTACTCTAGTCAAATGTGAATATTCATTTGTTATGAATCTCACTGCTCTATTTTGTGTCTGTTCCAGTTTCTTAATGTTTTCTTGAGTTGAGGGGTCCCAAATGGAGGATGCATATTCTATTATTGGCCTAACCAAGGCTAAGTTTTGTTTTGTTATAATCAACACTTGCCAACATATTCTAACAATGAATGTAGGCACAACCTGATTATTTACTGAGTTGACATGCTCACAAAAATCATCAATAGCTGAAAAACCCAGATATTTACTAAGTTACAATGCTCACAGAATCATCTACTGTCGAAAAAAGATAATAAACTAAATTTGCCTGCATCAAAAGAAATGAAGAATGGTACATAAAGAGGTGAGGAGAGAGAAGGTGTGTACATCATCAACAAAAACATTCTTATTAGAGACATCATCAATTTTATCATATATTACAGGAAGTTGCCAATGCTTAGCACAAATATTCAAGCATGTCAGTTTACAGGTAACAAAAAAGTGACAGCATGCAGAGTCAAAATTGAGAATAAAAGTATTTTCTGACCCTAGTGTTAATATAATAACTGAAAATCAGTTAGAAAAAGATATTGTCAAATAATGTTTTCACACTCTGAGGTATTTAATGTTTCTTAAAGTAATGCAGCAATTGCAAGTTCGGATGTGCCTCTAAAAAAAAAACACTGAAGAAACACAGTGTTGAACATAATATCCTTGAGTTAAATAAATTCAAACTCAATAATTTATGAAACAATTATGTTAACAAAATATGAGAATTAAGTGAAGCAAAATGTTTCAGAGCAGCTATTTTAATGCAGTCCTTTAGACATGGGACATTCTGGTATTGCATTTTTTAGACACCTTATATCAGACCTGCCTATCAAAAAAGTCCCAATGTGTAACGCTGATGGTCAAAATGCGTATTTTGGCACCAGAATGCGTAACATTTACGATTCACTATTTTGTCATATATATATATATATATATACACATATATAAGAATCTAGTCTAGATCTAGACTAGATGGTAGTAGATGTTATCGATCTAGATCTAGTTAATCTATATCATACAACTAAATTGGATCTAGATTGTAGACTGTAGAGTAATGTAGAGAATCATGACATAACGTAATGACTAGCTAGACTCTAGCTAGATCTATTCCTGTATTTAATAACAAGTTATCTAGATTCTAGATCTAGAATCCAGATCTAGATCAAGACTAGATATCTACAATGTCACTCAATGTATTTTAAGTCGATAGTACTTCGATATTTTTTTCTATGCAAATGAATACGGGAATCAGGGATTCAACATAATTAATTTCTACTAATGAACTTACAAAAAAAAAAGGTCATGTTGGTGTATCAGCTAACTGACTGTACCAACCCACCACTCCCTCACTCTCGCGTTCTTCATTTCTAGACTAAATCTAATTGCTTTTAAGAACCAATCAACGTATAGATCTGGACACAATGTGTTCCCCCACCTTTTCTCCCCCCCCCCCCCCACAGGACGGCTTAGTGTGACCTCCGTGACCCCTCGTAAGCTAGTCAAGAGAGGGGGAAAAAAAGGATACGAAATGCGTAACGCGACGGGTTTAATGCGTATTTGTGTACTGACGGTCATTTTTTGGGAGATTTTGCGTAACGAATACGCATTTTGCGTAACGGTAGGCAGGTCTGTTATATACATACTGTTGTAAACCCAGTGGCGGAGTGATAGGGTTAATGTGTGTGTGATCTACTGACACAGGTGACCCAGGCAAATGACACAGGTCAATGGCTGTCAATGGGCAGTATTACTAGTGCATTCAAATATAACCCATGTTATGGCCATGTGATCGAGAGCCAACGTGGACCAGAGAGACAGTGTGTAAGAAAGGGGAGCCCATTTCAAATCAGCAAGGCATTAAGGATGGTGTAGTACAATGTGAGTCCTCGAGAATGTAGCCGTAGGAGTCCAGTAGTAGACAGAGAGACTAGTATTGTTTTGTAGGCAGTCAAGTACAACAAAAACACTTGAAGTCAGTGTAGTATTGGCAGTTGATTATTTAGTTATTCAACTACCACACTATTTTTGGAACTCTTGTTGTCAAGTTCTTGAGTTAGACATGTTGTGTTGTGTTGAGCAGCGTTTACAGTAGTGCTGATTAGGAGAGAGAATCATAACAATATGTTGAATTTATTGTCTTTAAAATGAATAATACATATCTATGTTTTGGTCAGTGTGTTTGTGTTCCAATAAATTTTAAGTAAAAAACAATAGTTACTTCTGTCCACGAGACTTTGGATTTAAGTTTGTTGTGTTTTTTTATGTCACTCATCATAAGTTAAATTCCCCCTTTCATATCTTGCTAGTAAAGTAAAGTTCTGCCTTTCAGACCTTGCAATCTATGGGGCAGATGATGTATCTGTTTTTGTGGCCCTTGGTTAACAAGGGTGTCATCTGGCCAGCACAATGACCAACTTTACTTTTCCACAACTAATGTCAGGTATCCATTAGTACTGGGTGAACTAAAGATCATGAAATTAAAAATCCCAGTCTTCACCAGGTTTCAAGCCCAGCACACACACCCTCTCCCTATGTGGTAGGAATCTGACAAAATGTTTGTTTTTTAAAGTTGTGTCTGTTTTTTTTTTGGTTTTTTTTCAATTATTGTCTCAACTCCTGACACCAAACAGCTCATGCCAAAACATCCTACTTTGCTTGAAACTCCCAACATGTTAACAGTGATTAACCAAATGAGTGGTTAATAAAATTTTGTGAGGTCTGCCGATTAGTTAAACTGAAATAAATATATTTGGTACGGTACAAAATATTTGGCCATGGCATATACATAATATTACATAGGATTTTTCCCCCACCCCCCTGGAAAAAAAAGTATTTCTCCTCTCCTTGATAATTTAACCACCCTGGGATGGAGTAGGAAATATCTAGGATGTCTCTAGTGTGTAATACCTGTATGGACTTGGAAACAACTAGCAGGATTCTTTGATTAAAAAGAAACTGAAAAAAAAAATGTTCCAATACCTGAAAAGACTCTTGACTTTCAACCAGCAAGAATTTATGTTCCCTGTAGTATTTTTTAGCTTTCAGGACATACAATACAATCAGATCGCAGATGACTGTAGTCTGAAATAACACAACGGCAATTGAATTGAATGTATTGAAAACACTATTGTTCAGTTTATCTGCTTCAGTCGCACATTGAAATTTGTGTGGCCCGTTTTTTTTCACCACTACTTTTAAATAAAAAAAAATAATGTGTTTTGTGCTTATGCTAGTTATTAGAAAATGTGATAAAATAAGCCTTTTTTCAGGAACAACAGAAGATATGGCAGCAGTAATTTTCATTATTTTATTCAATATGCGACATATGTTCTTTTCCTAAATAATTCCAAATGCTTTCAAATCTTTGAGAGACCTAGACAGGTTTGTTCATTAAGTCTTTAAATCTCTGATAGACCTAGATGTTTTTGTTAATTAAGTCTTTAAATCTTTGATAGACCTAGACATGTTTGTTCATTAAGTCTTTAAATCTCTAATAGACCTAGACATGTTTGTTCATTAAGTCTTTAAATCTCTGATAGACCTTGACATGTTTGTTCATTAAGTCTTTAAATCTCTGATAGACCTAGACATGTTTGTTCATTAAGTCTTTAAATCTCTGATAGACCTAGACATGTTTGTTCATTTAGTCTTTAAATCTCTGATAGACCTAGACATGTTTGTTCATTAAGTCTTTAAATCTCTGATAGACCTAGACATGTTTGTTCATTAAGTCTTTAAATCTCTGATAGACCTAGACATGTTTGTTCATTAAGTCTTTAAATATCTGATAGACCTAGACATGTTTGTTCATTAAGTCTTTAAATCTCTGATAGACCTAGACATGTTTGTTCATTAAGTCTTTAAATCTCTGATAGACCTAGACATGTTTGTTCATTAAGTCTTTAAATATCTGATAGACCTAGACATGTTTGTTCGTTAAGTCTTTAAATCTCTGATAGACCTAGACATGTTTGTTCATTAAGTCTTTAAATCTCTGATAGACCTAGACATGTTTGTTCATTTAGTCTTTAAATCTCTGATAGACCTAGACATGTTTGTTCATTTAGTCTTTAAATCTCTGATAGACCTAGACATGTTTGTTCATTAAGTCTTTAAATCTCTGATAGACCTAGACATGTTTGTTCATTAAGTCTTTAAATCTCTGATAGACCTAGACATGTTTGTTCATTAAGTCTTTAAATCTCTGATAGACCTAGACATGTTTGTTCATTAAGTCTTTAAATCTCTGATAGACCTAGACATGTTTGTTCATTTAGTCTTTAAATCTCTGATAGACCTAGACATGTTTGTTCATTAAGTCTTTAAATCTCTGATAGACCTAGACATGTTTGTTCATTAAGTCTTTAAATATCTGATAGACCTAGACATGTTTGTTCATTAAGTCTTTAAATCTCTGATAGACCTAGACATGTTTGTTCATTAAGTCTTTAAATCTCTGATAGACCTAGACATGTTTGTTCATTAAGTCTTTAAATATCTGATAGACCTAGACATGTTTGTTCGTTAAGTCTTTAAATCTCTGATAGACCTAGACATGTTTGTTCATTAAGTCTTTAAATCTCTGATAGACCTAGACATGTTTGTTCATTTAGTCTTTAAATCTCTGATAGACCTAGACATGTTTGTTCATTTAGTCTTTAAATCTCTGATAGACCTAGACATGTTTGTTCATTAAGTCTTTAAATCTCTGATAGACCTAGACATGTTTGTTCATTAAGTCTTTAAATCTCTGATAGACCTAGACATGTTTGTTCATTAAGTCTTTAAATCTCTGATAGACCTAGACATGTTTGTTCATTAAGTCTTTAAATCTCTGATAGACCTAGACATGTTTGTTCATTTAGTCTTTAAATCTCTGATAGACCTAGACATGTTTGTTCATTAAGTCTTTAAATCTCTGATAGACCTAGACATGTTTGTTCATTAAGTCTTTAAATCTCTGATAGACCTAGACATGTTTGTTCATTAAGTCTTTAAATATCTGATAGACCTAGACATGTTTGTTCATTAAGTCTTTAAATCTCTGATAGACCTAGACATGTTTGTTCATTAAGTCTTTAAATCTCTGATAGACCTAGACATGTTTGTTCATTAAGTCTTTAAATATCTGATAGACCTAGACATGTTTGTTCGTTAAGTCTTTAAATCTCTGATAGACCTAGACATGTTTGTTCATTAAGTCTTTAAATCTCTGATAGACCTAGACATGTTTGTTCATTTAGTCTTTAAATCTCTGATAGGCCTAGACATGTTTGTTCATTTAGTCTTTAAATCTCTGATAGACCTAGACATGTTTGTTCATTAAGTCTTTAAATCTCTGATAGACCTAGACATGTTTGTTCATTAAGTCTTTAAATCTCTGATAGACCTAGACATGTTTGTTCATTAAGTCTTTAAATCTCTGATAGACCTAGACATGTTTGTTCATTATGTCTTAAGTCAAGAGTGACAACAACATGCCAGGCTTGAACTGCATTAAAAAAAAAAAACATGCTAATACAATTTTCAGAAAAGTTGAGACATAACTAAAATTTTCTATTAGATATCTAGGAATTAGCAGATTGGGCACTCTGTAAAAACTTGTAGTGTAGATTTACTTCACATTTTACAATTCTTTTTTTCATCCCTGTAAACCTCTAGCATTAATGTGACATTCAGAATAATAACAGTACCTTGATTACTCACCAATGCAAGCAGTGCCAAACCACTGCCAAAATTTAATAAAAGTGGAATGATGCTGAATTTTCCTGCCTTTCCCTGGACATTCATAACAAAGATAATGCCAGTGGCTTTGTAGAGATTTCGATACTGCTTGAAGGTATCATTTTCTTTTACTGCATAATAATCAGCATATCTAGAGATAGACATGATAATAGACAGAAATAGACTGTTAGACAAACTACAAGTTTCAATTAAAAAAAAAAAAGAAATTTCAATGTGATGATTATTGTGACACTGGATTGAACATAGTTTATACATGTTATATTGTATATTTCTTGTATAATGTGGTGATAGCTAATTAGTAATTCTAGATGTTAAGACTAGAGACACAAATACTCCACTGTAATCTGGGGATGGTGGCCGAGTGGTTAAGCGCTTGGCTTCTGAACCTGGGGTCCTGGGTTCATATCTCAGTAAAGACTGATTTTGAATTTCTGGATTTTTCCACCCAGCTCTAATGGGTATTTGACTTTACTTAGGGAAAGTAAAGGCGTTGGTTGTTGTGCTGGCCACATGACACCCTGCTCGTTAACCATTGGCCAAAGAAACAGATGACCTTAACATCATCTGCCCTATAGATCACAAGAAACCTTACTTCACTTACTTATCTAATCTGAGGATAATGTATTCAGAATGCACTGAACAGTAATGAACAAAATAATATTAATAGGACAACTTGAAGCACAGAATTAATGAAATTAACAAAATAATCCAGATACGAATTTACAATATTAATGAATGGAATAATAAACCCTCACAATGATGTAATGTTGGCCTCTTCAGTGATAGAACGACTATGGTTCAACTCATTGAGCACTTTTTCAAATGTCTGTATAAACCAAGTCAAGAGAGATAACTCTGTCCACATATAATGCAGGTGGGAGAGAGACCAGCCATTTTTCAGTTGGCTTAATAAAGCACAGTGTAGATCAAATTCAACATTTGATCTATGGAAATGTACTGGAATAAATTCTAACTCATGAACAAGTTTTCTATATA
The DNA here is from genome assembly GCA_036873155.1 of Biomphalaria sudanica. Lineage (NCBI taxonomy): Eukaryota > Metazoa > Mollusca > Gastropoda > Planorbidae > Biomphalaria > Biomphalaria sudanica. The sequence continues at coordinate 22,277 of JAZGLO010001456.1, forward strand.
TATACTCTAACTAAGCTTGGTTCTAGAATTTTCCTGTCTAAAATCTTCAAGATTCACTATTCAGAAGAAAAACTAAGAAATTAATCATTTCCACTTGATTCTCTAACATTCTTTGATATGATCCGAAGTGAAATGAACTATCTGGAAAGATATCACTTCACATGTCTGTTCATTTGCATTGACGAGTAAGTGCATATGAATATGTGAGTTAGGTTATCCTTAATGTACTAAAAAAAATGTTTCTTAAAAGATTTTATAAGGATTAAAGTCTAATAGTACAACTGAACTAATCATATAATAAAGGTCTAGTTTTTCCAGGGACCAAAATTCTTAGCCTTATTAGTCACAAGTTTATGACTCAAAGAGAAAATTACTAAGTATGTCTCACACCAATAGTAAACATTTATATTTGCTTGAAGAAACATTTTTAAAAATGGATGCCACCAGATTAGAAAATCCAATATACAAGATGTCTTCATCTTTTTTTTTAACTACAAGTCTTTTTTTTTATTATTAGGCTACTATTTTATCTTATCTTATCTTATATAATACAGACGTTACTTCAAAAAAGAAGATGATTACGTCCTACGCGTCATGCATTTAGTCATGCATATTAACCAATGACTTAAATTCTGCCAAGTCACTGGTTTTTCTGGCTAGCTCAGGCAACCCATTCCATGCTCTAATAGCACTAGGGAAGAAGGAGTATTCGTACAAATTTGTCCTAGCATATGGGACGAGGAATGTGCCTTTATTTTTGTGTCTTTCAGAGTATTTTATTAAATTTTGTTTTTGTATTTGAAGATTATGGTTCAGTGTTTTATGTATAATTGCTACTTTACTTTTGAGTCTTCTGTCTTGAAGGCTTTCTAAATTTAGTGATTTTACTAATGGTGTTACCCTAGTCAAATGTGAATATTCGTTTGTTATGAATCTCACTGCTCTATTTTGTGTTTGTTCCAGTTTCTTAATGTTTTCTTGAGTTGAGGGGTCCCACACGGTGGATGCATATTCTATTATTGGCCTAACCAAGGTTAAATAACATTTTAGTTTTATGTTCTTATTTGATTTATAGAAATTTCTTTTAATTAACCCTAATGCTTTGTTGGATTTTTTTATAGTTTCATCAGTATGTGGATTCCATGACAGTTTTTCATTTATTATAACACCTAGGTATTTTGCGTTTTTAGTCTGTGTTACTGGTTTGCCATGAATAAGATAAGTGGAATTAATTTGTTTTAATTTTTTTGTTACTCTTAACAACTGACATTTTTCTGGGTGGAAAGACATGCTCCAATTTGATTCCCATTTCTGTAATTCATCTAATTCTCTTTGTAAAATATCTGTGTCTTGTGTTGTTTTTATTGTTCTATATATTATGCAATCGTCTGCAAATAATCTGACTTTTGTTCCTGAACTAATGCAATTTGGTAAATCATTTATGTAAATTAAAAATAGTAGTGGACCCAAGACTGTTCCTTGAGGTACACCTGAGTTTACTGTTATTGGTGTTGATTTAGAGCCATTTATTATTACAGTTTGTTCTCTCCCTATCAGAAAATCTTTAATCCACTGATGCAGTGGACCATTAATGCCGAAATATTTTAATTTTTTAAGCAAACTATGGTGGTGAACTTTGTCAAAAGCCTTGGAAAAATCTAGTAAGATAGCATCTATTTGTTCACTATTATCTAAACCTTTTGAAAAATCATCAATAAGTCCTATTAGTTGTGTTTCACATGATCTATATTTCCTAAAGCCATGTTGGTATGGGGTGAGGACATTATGTTTGTCTAAGTGGTTTATGATGTTGCTACATATTATGTGTTCTAGTATTTTACATGTGATGCTGGTAAGTGATACTGGTCTGTAGTTTCCTGGATCAGATTTTTCTCCTTTTTTAAATAGGGGGGTGACATTAGCTTCTTTCCAGTCCTTTGGTACTCTGCCCTGGTTAAGCGATGCCTGAAAGAGTATTTTGAACACTGGGGCTAGCTCATTGCTTAGTTCTTTGAGTAATCTAGCTGGAATACCATCAGGTCCAGACGCTTTATTTGGTTTGGTGTTGGCTAATAGTTTTTTAATTCCATTTTCTTGTACTACTAAATCTTCTATGTTGTCTACTTGGTTCAAATTAAGAAATGTGTCTTTGTCTCCTGGGGCTGAGAAGGCTGATGCAAAGTATTTGTTTAGGATGTTTGCTTTAGTTTCATTATCATTATGTATTATGTTATGTTCATCTTTTAATGGCGCTATGCCTGTTGTTTCCATTTTCTTAGACTTAATGTATGACCATAGGTTTTTGTTGTTATCTTTAGATATTACACTGTTTATGTATTCACTCTGCAGCTGTCTGCTTACTTTTTGGGTTAGGTGTTTAATTTTTATATACTTTTTGTAAACTCTTTCTGCCTTGGTTTCTTTAAATTTTCTATATAGGTTTTCCTTCTGTTTACAAAGCTTCTTTAAGCTATTATTAAACCAGCATTTATTTATTTTGTTTGATGTGTATTTAGTTAGTATATGATTTTCTATAATGCTTTTAAGATAGTTTTTAATGAAATTCCAGAGGTCATCGACTGGTTGGTTAATGTCTTTTTCTAATAAGAATGTTTGTTGAAAGTTTAATGCAGCTTGGTGTAGTTGTGTTAGGTTACATTTATTCCAGAGTAAGATTTTTCTTTTGGGTTTTGTATTGGCTACTGCTTTTATCTGACTGTGTATTTTTATGATCTCATGGTCTGATAGACCAGGGATAATATCATAATCAACTACTAATCCAGGTCTGTTGGTTATGAAGAGATCTAATGTGTTGTTTAATCTAGTTGGCTTTTTAATGATTTGATCTAAACTTAGGTTGTGTAAAGTTTCTATGAAAAGCTCATTTATGTCCTTAAGGTTTTGGTGTTTATCTATGGTTAGTGTTTTCCAATTTATATCAGGTAGGTTGAAGTCACCCATAATCCAAAAAACTGCATTTTTATTTTATAGTGTT